>JAHWFP010269120.1:0-49078 GCA_023313725.1 Lithobius niger
TTGCGCTTTGAGAAAGGTTTCCGCCTTTGGGATGCATATTTTTTTTCGCTGTTTAAAGGGTGTTGGAGATTTATGTCACGTAATGACAGTTCCTAATCCGCTGGTTACGTAGGCTGGTGATCCAATAGCTAGTGAGTTATGGCGTTCTTAAACTTGGTTTGGTTACTAGGTGGGCGATGGAACCTATTACTTACGACACCCCCACGTGGACATTCGATTCATCAATGCCACTGACCAAATCAATTCGACTTTTTTTTTTCCTCTGTGGTCTCTATGGGAACCGATCCTGTTGACTCCAGCCCTCGACCAGCCCCAATCTACGGTATGCCGCAGGTAAAAGCTGCACGCTCAAAAGAAATCTCGGGATTTTTTTTTATACAGTGTGCAAGACTTTTCCATTGGCGAACCAATAAATACACTTAGATTAGTATAGCCCTTCCTTGGAAAATAACACTGCCGCCAAACCCGCAGTATGAAATCTTACGCAAACCTGTCAACTTTATGCGGAAACTAATGTAAATTAAACAAAGTTGATTAGCAGTAAATTAGTAAGAACATACGAAAAGTACAAAAGAACCAACATTGGGAAATACTAAGGAATAGTTATTGCTCGCCATTGTCACTGCTCACTTGTTATCCTTACCAGTTCACAATGTCGTGGCTATTTAAGGGGTAAATATTTTACCTAGCTGGTAACCCGTCAAAGGTGGGGGGGGGGAAGGGAACTGAGGCTTAACGGCGCGTCCAAGGGCTTCTGGCAAGACGTACATTATGTGGTAAATTTCGCAAGCCAGGCAGGCTCTTATAAATTTGTCAATGTCATCCAAGAGTGCAAGAGTGAGGGTGACACGACTTGGCATACGTATTCGAGCAGCGGTCTCACAAAAACTCGAAAAAACCTACACCCTAATGAGCTCGTTCCTGGACATAAAACACCCATTTACAACGGCAAGGCGGCAAAAGGAGTTTTTGCCCCAGTGAGGGAGGTGTCTCATTCAATGTTTATTTCTGGAGTAAATCTTTACTTACATATAACATCACAAACCCCAACTAATCACAATTTGCTTTCAAATATGCAGGAATGCTTCTTTAACTTACGTCATGTAACAGAATATTTTTTTACAAATATCTTGATTAGGTGACACAGAATTCGCTAAATCGGTAATTTTCCCTTTGACGAATTTTAACCACGGCTTAATTTTCTACGAAACGGGAATTTATCTTCCATTCCCTCCCCACCCCCTTTCCCCCACCTCAACCTACCTCCAAACTCGTAAATCAATCATTAAAGAAATCAGGACACCTGCCGACTAAAGAAACGCATGTCTTTACAACGAGTTCGCGTCAACAAGGTTAACGTTTGACCAAGACGGATATAGACCCAATCCATCTTTTGACGTCAAGGTCAGGCAAAAAAGACAGAAAATCGAAACTATTTTTTATAAGGAATAAAAAATAAAAGTTTCCTCCTTCTTCCTATTTTTGACAGTTGTTAATAAAGTCGTCACACGGAATTACCAGCCAGCCTTCAAGGAACGCTACTGCTGTCACGGAAATAAAAAAGTTTAGGAGACGATCAAATTGATATTATTTGCACGTCAAAGAACCAAGCAACATGGAAAAATCCAGATGGTCACGTGACTGGACGTTGCCATGGGAAGCGCGGTCGTGTCACTTGATTAAGACGTAAATAAGACAAACACGTCAACATATTCTTCATTGTAAAAGGTGATCTATGTGACACGATCCTATGTATAAATGCCGTATTTGGGCCAACGACCGTGTTGGCTATTATTAACCGTGCTCAGAAATGTGGTTGAATGCTGACTCTGCAAATACGAGAATAGATTATGTTGGCCTGAAGGACAAATAATATAATAATAATAATATTACAATAATTAGTTTTATCACCAAACCAAGGAAAAGAAATCATATATGGATATCTGTTGGTATCATTTACATCATTTACATGCATAGACAAATAAATTATAAAAATAGTAATACTCGAGTCATGAAAAGTAACAAGTTTTATCACTCGGATGAAATACTCTTCCGAGAAGAATAAATGCCTCAATACAAGAAGAGGCCACCACTTCCTGGGGCTAAGTATTCCACACACGACCTACGCGTACTTACTATTACATTTGGTACTTTTCCAGTCAAAATGCCGTGCAACCAGAGTGCAACCAGAGTGCTTCGGGTGCAACCAGAGTGAATCTCAAGGAAGGGTGGCCTTTTCCCCTGATAAATAGTGTTCAGAATCAACTTATAGCAGATACGTAACTCAATGAAGTGCCTACCAAATTCAAAGGACTCCAAACTGAGCTTAACCAAACGTTCGTGGTAAGCTAGCCCAATAGAGCTAGGTAAATACTTTCTACATTTTCGTTTGAACACTTTCCAGTTTTCTAATATCTTTTTTGTAGGTGTGGTTTCCAAACTTCAGAACCACATTCTAAAACTGGTCTAATACATGTCTTATACGCATCAACAAGATATGCTGTTCTGTGATGCGATGGAGACACAATGGTTAAGGTCGCTGGTGATGGTTAAACCCAGATCGATCAGCCCCCATAAAAGTTTGATGCAGTATTTCACAATTCAAAGTGTAGCTTGTATAAATTGCCACACCGATTACAACAGGCTTATTAATAGCCAATGGTAGTAGCCATTCATTGGACCAAGAGTTTATACCATTTAACGCAGCTTGTGCTGCCGTGAGGTCCACATCAAATTTAATTACCCTTCTAAGTTTACAGCCACCTTAAGGCACACCCCCTGGAACGACAATGGGTGTTGAAAAACTTATCGATAACACGCTGTGTCCTACCATCCAGGGATGATTCGATCCAACTTAGAATTTTCCCAACAATACCCATACCTGAAAGGCGATGACATAAATTTACGAAATCTTACCAAAAGCCTTAGCAAAATCTAAGTACACAACGTGATAATGACTTTTACCACTGCTTGTGCCCAAAAATCTAAACAACGAAGAGGTTGAATAAAGGCACAGCCTCTTGGGAGAAAACTAAATTGCTTTTTGGATTAGCAGTAATCTTTCAAATAATTCTGTTTATCTTGCCAGTTTTTCGGTCATTGAACCCTAAAACTCACAGCACAGTGGCTCACAGTTACTGAGTCAAGCAAGAAACGCTCCAATAGATGTGTTTTCCGTTGTGTTGTAAAATTTAATCCAGAATATTTTTTTCAAATCTCATCACCGATCTACTGCCTCATGCTCTGTGAACGAATCCAACACGGATCTTTACGAGGAAAACTGAGCGTAACCTCTGCCACCCTGCACGAAATTGGTTAAAAATGATAAAAAAAAAAGCGTCCACGTTGTTTCAATACGTGTGAAACCGACAGTAGGCTGGTGTTTTTTTATTATTATTATTTGTGTCATTTGTAATTATTTTCTACATTCTTCACACTAGAAAAACTTTGGTACATGATGACAACTGGTTTTGTGTTGTTCTTGTAGTGCCCGGTGCCACTAGCCTTATAGATCGGCCTACCGTACCTAAAACTCGGCTTACACATCCAACGAAGAACCCGACTGTCTCCGAAAAAATATGAGGCAGAAATTTCACCTTCGAACTTTTGAATTTTATGCACCAAAGCTCCCTTGTCATGAAATTTCACCCAAGCAGAAAAAAATTACGAACGTTTTCGTATCCCAAACAGATAAACACAAATATACAGAGAAGCAAAATTTAATTCTGTCGATTAGTCAACATCGCTCGCATCGGCCTTTTTATGTTGCGTTTGTATAGGACACAGAAGAACAAGATAAAGAAAGAAACAGTACAGAAGGCAGGAAGGCCAATCTATAAAAAGGGCAAGCGGCTAGTTCATTAAATTACATGCCAATATCCTTACCATGTACTCCCTGCAGAATACTTCAGAGTTTTGTTCGTGATGAGATCCTTTTATATCTTTTATTTGCCCAGGGACCATTTCGGGTTCCTTCCACGTTGATCATCTACTCTTCAGCTACTCAAGTGTCTCAACGATTGGACTCGGGCTGCGGAAAGCGGAATCTCAACTGACGTCATTTATATTGACTTCGCCAAAGCATTTGACTCGGTCGTCAACGTAAAACTACTCCACGAGCTTGAGTTATTTGATATTGAGGGCATCGCTTTGCGAATTTTCTTAAGGAGAGGAAACAGGCTGTTTCTGTGGGTGCGTATAAATCTTTTAGCCAATGTCATCAACGGTGTCCCTCAGAGATCGGTATTAGGTTCCTAATTATCTGTAATTTTTATTTCTGATTTGGATATCCCCCTCGAGACTATAGCTTTGCCAAAATTTGCTGATGTCTTAATGGATTGTTATGATAGCAATTCTCTCCAGATTACCCTAAATGATGTGGAAGACTAGTCTGCGAGGTGGCAGTTACCAATAAATGCGGACAAGTGTCAGGTTGGAATTAAATTAATGTCATATTAGAATTAAAGTACGGGACATGTCCTACCGTTTTAATGGTGTTATTTTCGAATCTAACCGTACAATTAAGGATCTCGGTATAAATCTAAAATCTAATATTTTTCAATCTAAAATCTAATCTAAATCTAAAATCTAAATCTAAAATCTAATCTAATTTTCAAATCACTGTTCTATTGTTGCCTCTCGTGCAAAGCGGATTGGGTATCTGATCAGACATTGTTTTTTGTCTGGTGAAGCTATTTCGTTGGTTGGGGACTTTAAGGTCTATTTATGCCCTATTGTTGAGTATGCCTCCCAGGTCTGGTCACCTCACCTGCTAAGGGACATCAAAATTATTGAGTCGGTCCAGAGGTCGTTTACAAAGCTGATACCAGGTTTGTATAATATGCTGTATATGGAACGTCTAACACGACTATAGGGTTGGCTTCTTCGCAGTTGCATCACCTTTGGGCTGACTTATGTCTCACCTTCTCTATTCTTCGTGGGTTTGCTGATACCGATCCTAATATTTTCTTTTCGGTCAGAGGAATTTCTTATACTAAAGGGCATCAACATAAATTAATAGTCAGATCCGTAGGTAGAGATTAGGTTTAAGTTTTTCTTCTGCAACCGTGTAGTTGCGCCCTTTGATCATGGCCTTCAAGCTGTCTCAACAAAATTGATCTGTCGGGTTTATTGAAATGTTTTTGATTTTAACTTTTATAATTCCATTGTTCCGTTATCGTTTTTGGTTTATTGCAATTGTCTTTCTTTCTTTAAAGTAGGGACTGGTATAAGTGGATAGGAGTTATCCCTTCCAGCATCCCATTACTGTGTATATGCTGTAATAAATTGGTTTTATTATTATTATTAAGGGTTCAAAGATTATGGGGTTGTGGGAAAAAAGAAGAAAGAAGGAAACGGCATGGAGACATTGATTACAACCTTGGATCGCCATAGCATCACAAAGTCGATTCACTGGTTATTAAGATGCTAGTTGTTGCTTTCAGCACAGAATATCTGCAGTTCATGTGCAGTAAGTGGCTGCAGTTCATGTACAGTTCATACACATTCATGTTGAAAAGGTGTACTATACACGGAAATCGTTCGCTGTGCTCTTTCTATCCACGCACCTCCATGCTGGAAAATTGCGGATGTTTGGCAACCTTTTAAAACCAGCAGCAGACTACTTTTTCCGTGCATCCAAACAGTTGAAGCCACCAATTTTGCCACAGTATGCCGTGTTGCTCATTATAAGTATGACACAATATAGTATATCGTTGTTTTAGGGGTGATTTTTATTTTACTTTATACTTTTTCGCCAAGCAACTTTCTCATTAATTTACCTGAACTGTGAATGTTTGCTCATGTTTTGGCACAGGAACGTACACAGACTGCCGGGAGGACAGGGCCAACTTATTTTCTTCTGGGGACCTTATTTTTTTGGTTAGTGTTTTTACTCTTTTGTTGTCTCTATTTGCTCGTATCGTAGTCCTTTTTAGAGTCCCATATGTACGTAGGTCTGAAACGTAATTTCAGCTCGTGTTCCGTTGGATTAGAGGCCAGGCCGCTCTTCACTCTTCTATGCTTTCCTCGAGTGAGCTAGTTTTTCATCTCTGGAATCAGTTATTTGCCTTCTCGTGTTAGGCCTTCGTGTACTGGTCGTGATGGGCCAGGAAGTGATGGGATAATGGATAAGTATCGGAGTATCCCCTTCTCCTCCTCCCCCCCCCCCCGACAACCCTCACTGTTGATGGCTGTGCTATTGCTTCATGATATATGCACACAGATGAAGTTTCCGAGTTTATGCTTAACTGGTGAGTTGTTCAATTACTAAAATTTCCATCCTTGCCCAGTCATTTGTATAGTTTTTTTTTTGCTGTCAGTCATTAATTTATGAGACAGAAATGCAATTAAGCGCTGGCAACAATAACGTGAGTTGAAAGCCCGAATAGCGTTCACACGAAATAACATTGATAAAACAAATTGCATCAAGTCATGCAATACAAGGTCAAAAAAGGTTAAAAGGCCTTACGGTCATCCATCTTACAAAACAGACATATTATTGTTTAACAGCAAAGCATTCCAGAGAAACAGATTGGTGGAGAATAAAATACCCTATGTTTACAACATCGCAAACAACAGACAGAAGAAAAGCAACGACGAACAAACTTTAAAACTAAATATTGCACAGAAACCATCAAAATGACGCATTCCCCGCCCACCCAACAGTTGACTTCATGTAAGTAAGGGATGGTGTTTTCCTTTTGTGTCCCTTCATTATTCATTCCCGTTTTAATAAAGCTGAATATTTTCCCTAATGAATTCTTCCACTATACTACGGATTTGCAAAACTCGAAATTACAAGTAGAGTTCGAGTTTGACTTTGTTGTATAAACTCGACCCGATGTGAAAACTTGAAACTCGAAATTTTCTCGAGAAATGGGAATCTCGTTACTCCTTTTTGCTTCTGTCGGTCAGTCTGAGACGTTCTAAACTTCTACAATCTTTAGTTGGGGGACAGTGGAATTCTGTGTTGAGTTTTATCAAAAAAGATCGTAATATCGTCGATAAATTACAACAAAACTTACCACATTTACTTAAGTTTTGTAAAATAAATGCTTAAAAATGTGGAATATTTCTTGTAGTTATACACTGACTGTCGTGTGTGTAGTGTTTTTGATACAGGAAAAACTAATTTATTTGGTTCAGCGTATGCATGGTTCTAGTTTGCATGGTTATCAGTTTTACTTGTTTGTAGGTCTGGCACATTGAAAGAGATTAACTCGATTTAATGAACTTTTAGGTTTCAACACAGAAGTATTAGGATAACATGGTTAATGCACTTAGGCCCTGATCCAAAACTATAAGGGAACAGTGTGACTACCTGAGAAATTCGAAAATGCTACGTGGTATATTAGAGGCAATTAAAAAATGTTACCAAAAATACTACATTTCTAAAGATTAATATAGGAGAAAACTAATTTTATAAAATTCTGGGTTGGAGAAAATTGAAATGGGGACCACCATCACAGCCAAGGGAAAACGTGTGTAGGCATTCAGGGATAGGAATTTCTCACTGTGAGCTCTATAACGCACGCCTTCCACTAAGGGTAACCCCAAAACGTCTAGGTGCATTACCACTAGCCCCTACTGGGTGCAAAGTATGCTCTTCGAAATGAGGCAAGCTAGGCATTGACGTAACACGTGAACGATAATCCTGTAAGAGCAAGTCAAGCCAACAACGTGTTTCTTTATCGAATAATAACTTACCTGGTATTTGATTTGAACGCAGTGAGTACTTGTGGATACTTTTTTGAAGGCAATTTCGTGTAGCACTCCCGACGGCCTTTCGCATTTAAAGCAGGATTTACATGCTTTTACCTGCGATCCCGCTGAACCATTGGCGCACGGGTAAAATGGGGCTGAGAACGAATTCCACAACTACAAATAATTCTTAAATTCTACTGAGGTAAATTGTGATCTGTTATCGGAAACCAAAATTGTAGTACCCCGACATAGCAAATAGTTCCCTAACTTTAGCATTAGTGTTCTTTTTTCATTGCATAGTGTCCATGAATAGCACTCAGCTTGTCGCCGTAGGCACCGGCAAGAGGTGGTGTTAGCCTGCTGGCGTATTGGGCAAACCAACCTTACTCATTGCTTCCTTTTGAGAGGAGTTGTCCCTTCTGAATGACATTGCTGTCCCGGCCACTCACGATCTGTCACGTTCTTGTTGATTGTCACCATCTTGATTGTTTCGTCTTCCACGAAACATGGCGCATCAATTGGGCTACGATTCTGTCCTGCCAACCAGAGTTTTTCAATTTTTGCAGGAGGTACAGACATATTATGATAAGATCTAGACTTGAGGTTTGGGTAATATCTTTGTAATATGTGGCACAGTGTGACCGCTGCGCTGTGACTGAGGTTGGCGCTAACGATCTAGCTATCAACGCGCCATTAAGCCTTCCCCCCCCCCTCATAGCATAAAGGAAAAGGTACTTGGAGTAAGCATCTATCACTATTAAGAACATTTTACCATCCAGATGCTCGCAAACATCAATGTGGACCCAGGCCTTAACTAGATATTCGAAAGAGTGTTCAAGATGGGGTAAATCATTATTCTTAACGGATTAACAAATGTGACAAGTTTTAACAACATTCTCTAATTCAGCATCAAGGCCAGACCACCATTCTTTAGAGCCAGCTAAAGCTTTCATTCGAACATAGCCACGATGGCCATTATGCAATTCAGACAATATATCTGGTCGTAAAACTGCAGGAATATTAGCCCTGTGCCCCAAAATATTATCTTACGTTCTATCCCTATTTCTTCTTTCCCCGAAAAAATGGTTAAGGTCTTCAATGTCAACTTTTTTAGCTAACTTGTTCACGCTTGTCTGAACACGTGCAATAAGACTTTGTCTTTAAGAATGAGCTTTTGAAGTTGGTTGCTCAAAATTAGCAGACAAAACTTATACTGATTTCACACTACTAAATTCGTCTCGCGCTCGGCGCGCGCTCACCATTTCACACTACTAAATTCGTCTCGCGCCAGCGCGCGCCGGACACTTATTTGCGAGCCAACTTGGCCGCTACAGCAAAGCGTGCTGGCGCGCGCCAGGGGATTATCCCCGCGTATTATCTGTCTACCTGCACAAAAGACCTTTCTTCCTCGTGCTGTTCCTCTTCTCACTCCTATTGTTGTGGGATAAGGACTGCACGAGTCACCCCTCCGCTAGATGCAGAAAGCACGGCCGCTACGAATTTTTAAATGTGAAATCCGAAACGAGCTGCCCAGGGCTGGCTCTCATTCGGGGCGCGCCGTGGAGCGCCCGGGCGCGAGACGAATTTAGTAGTGTGAAATCAGTATTAGTTCGTTTGTATGACGGTAACGGGATCATCTTTATCTGGCAATTTAAATTCAAGGGGCAAACATAGAAGACTGTCAGCCGTTAAATTATTCGTGCCATCCCACGCCTAAATCGCACATTTTTTATTTTATTTTATGACAAAACTAATCCAAATTTAAGACAATTTCATGATAAATCGGCATCTTGTCTTCATTTTTAACCAACTCAAGGACAATTTTAACCTAATTTTTCGTTTTTAACAGAATTGGTGACTTGGAATGTAACATGCAATTTTTTATGTTACTTTTTTATGACCCACACGTATTGTCCAAAAATAATCTGACTCACCCCCCACCCCACAGTCAACGTTTCTTATGACTACTCAGGCTTACCAGTAGATTTTATCCTATGGCCAAATGAAATACATTTTTTTCAATGAAAGAAAAGGTTGGTTTAATACGTTCTCAAAATGCTTCCTCATCCCCCAACCCCCGGCAGCATAGTCAACGCATGTTATAAATTTTGATTTCCGTATCGGCTACTTGTGATAGGAGTTGATACTGTCACTATGATTTTTTCCCAGCATTTTCTTGAAATGTCTATCATTTTATGATATTTATGACACAAACAAAAATGTATGACAAATTTATGACATTTCGTTTTATGAGTTTTATGAATTGTGAATTTTATGACAAATGGGAGCTCTGTATTAAAAATTGTGTAAGTGTAGTCATTAAGGAACAGAGCCCAATGCTGAACACGAGAAGTTGCCTTTACTAGAATACCCACTTTACTGCCAAACATCCAGAAAAATGCTTTCTGGTCTGTTTGTAATGTAAAGTGCTAACCGTAAAGATATTAAAGAAATCGTTTTATTCCTAACACGATTGCAAGTGCCTCCCTGTCAAATTGTGCATAAGAAATTTCTGCTCTAGTAAGACAGCGAGAAGCAAATGCTACCAGCCGGTCCTCGCCGGATGGCATTACGTGCATCAATACCGTACCGACCCCTTGGGGAAAGCATCGCAGATTAGCCTAAGAGGCAATTTGGGGTCGTAATGAACTAGCCCTTTCGACTACAAAAAAGCTGATTTTGTCAGCCTAACTCCATCTGAATATTCTTAAGTCCCAATCCAGGTTGCTTAAGACCTTATTAAGGGGAACCAGAATGTTTGCTAAGGAGGACACAGGCTTAGAATATTGTTGCAAGAAACCTAGGAATGATTTTAGCTCCGAGATGTTCCTTGTCACTGGGCTTTTCGCAAATGCGTCTAAGACCTCGGGTTGGTTATGCATGCCATTCTTATCAAAAAACCTGGATAATTTAACTGGGATTCATAAGGTTCGCTACATTTTAAGTACAGTCTTGTCATGCTCGGCACTCTTTCCCGTGACCAAAATGTCATCGTAATGCGGCTTGGCCTTAGGCCTCAGAACCTTCCCTTCAACAGTAACTCCATTCGTTTTTGAAAGATACTGGAGGTGCTGACTAGGCCTACAGGAACACAATGCCATTGAAATAATCCCTTGGCACATTAGTGGTAAGGGTTTACTTTGAGTTATCACTCAACTACATTTGAAGGAAAGCATCGGATAAATCTATTAATGAAAATTTATCACATTCTGCAAACTCAGAGAATAAATCCTGAGCAAACGGCATGAGAATGTATTCAATAATAATTTCAGTGTTCATAGTTCTGCTGTAGTTACCTACAATGCAAGCATTCCCGTTTGGTTTGAACTCATGTACAACTAGGGTTGCCTAAGCACTACAGTCTACTGGCTTCAGAATCCCTTCCCAAACCAGGCGATCAATTTTGGATGAACCTTCCCTTCAAGAAGTGGTGCGGGCCTTGCCTTCAAAAATCTGGGTTTTGCATCGGGCTTTAACTTTCATTCAATTTAGGAGTCTTTGACCTTTCCCCATCCTGGCTTAAACAAGTCTGGGAAATGATCAAATTATTCAAATATTTATACTTTAGAAATAAGATTTACTTCACTAGGCACTTCTTTAACACTGTGTAAATCATAGAAGCAACGCAAGTCGAGATAGAACATGCTGATCCAGCACTTGTCAAATAGGGCTGGCTCTTCACCTGGTGTGACAATACTGCTCAAATGTTCAGTGTGCTTATTTAAATTTACCATTAAGTTATTTGTATCAACAGGTTTGACTCCCTCTTTCATCCGTAAGATAATGGGAGTTGACATGGGGGAGGATGCACTCTACAATACATTTATTGGCTTTCACTGAATTTATAGTTAAACCATGGATATTACATTAAATGCTTAAATCTGTTTAACTAGAATCGCTAATTTTCTCTTCAAAATCAGGGGTGGTTTTCTACAAAGTTGACATTTTTACCGTATTTGCAGTTCCCCCTTTGCTTAACTTTCATACATTTTTTAGGGTGCTCTGATGCTTACTGATTGGCCAGAATTTGAACATAATTTATAAATAGCTTTTAAGTATCTGTCCTTGCAAGACACAGACTTCACATGTGGAGTTTTTAAACTTGCACTGGGGTGTCTATGCCCCATAAATCCACAGCAGACACAGATAGGCCTATTGCCTTTGCTGCCTGTTTTTCTTTTGACTTTAAAAGCATTAGAAATTCCGGCTTTGAATCCTAATATGTTCATGTGGGCGGCTTCTGAAGCTAATGCAAGCTTGTAAGCTTCTTACAAACCTCTTAACTTATACGTACTCGATAAGTCCTTTGATCGGTTTCACTAGTCATACCAGCTATCAGGTGGTCATGCAAAGTAATTTTTAAAAATGTATTGCAGTTACAATGGTGAGGTAAACATTTCAGCTTAGCAATGTAAATTGATAATGACTTCCCTTCATGTTTGTCGAAGCAGAATCTCTCCCCTATCTCACTCAGTGGGGCACCCAGATTAGCCTGACTAAATTAACTAAGTCATCAAATTAACTCCCTTCAGGCTCCTCAGGTGAACAAACAGTCTACAAACAGTTATAAATTAACAAATAGTCTTTTTACCTACACTAGATAATTAAACAGGATGGAAAGCCAAATGGGCTTGAGAAGGGTTAAATACATAAGGATGCAAATCTTTTAAACTTAAATGTCAGACTGCCTGAGCAGAGAATTGAACCTGAAACCTTTGCAGCCAAATGCCGAGGTCCTATCACATGGCTCAGTATTAATCAGCGGTAGGACCGATCGGCATTTGGTTTCAAAGGTCTCGGGTTCACTTCTCCGCTCAGGTTGTCTGACATTTAAGTTCAAAAGACAACTTTAATAGGTTTGCATCCATATTTGTATTTGCACTAGACAATAACGTGACTACCTCCTTCTTTTCTACAAGAATGTCTTTTGTTACAAAATGCTATTTTAACCAATTCATTTACATCCCCCAAGTATCAGTTTCGCATTAAGAGCCTCGAACATTTTACTTGCCATGATCCTTTCTAAAAAAATGCTGCAATTTTGGACTAAAAAGAACTGCAGTTCTAAAGAGTTATTTTATGGAACACGAACGTGCAGTTCTTAATAATACTGAATGTTATCAATGAAACAGCAGTTTGTTGGAAACTGCAGTAATTAAAAACTACAGCTTTGTGTTCCATAAAAATGATTTTCAAACTGCAGTTTCCAAAATCTTGAGTTCTACATAAAAACTGCACTTTATGAAATGGCAGTAAATTTTTTTTAAGTGCAGTTTGAGGAACGATATTTATAAAATGGAACGTCTCTTTCCTTATCCAGAAATCCATTTCCTACTAGTTTGACTTAGATGACCGTAACTTGGAGACTAGAACATACGCTTAGCGGAACCAAAATCGATTAGTGGTACGTGATAAGAGTGATATGATGGGGAGACAGGCACCACTGCAGCATGATTGGTCAGTACAATATCACTGAGAGAATTGGTACACATGCAACTTCACATAGTTTCTTCTCTTTATAACTGAAGGTACCAATCACAATAATAACTTAACTTCAAACTGCAATTTTATTCAAATGCATTTTCAATCTACAACTGCACTTGAAAAGTATCAGAAAGGAAAGTTGGAATAGCAAGAAATCAGACTGAAGAATGAAAAGATAGGGAACTTGAGGCTTGAATTAGGTTGGAATGGGTTTCGAAAAAAGGTTTACTTTAAGTTTGGGAATGAATACCAATGAATACCCTTTCCCCCTTAAAAAAATGCTGCAGTTTTGACCTATTAAAAAAACTGCATTTCTAAAGTGCATTTTATGGAACACAAACTGCAGTTTTTAAAAGAAACTACAGTTTTTTAAAGAAACTACAGTTTTTTAAAGAAACTACAGTTTTTTAAAGAAACTACAGTTTTTAAAACAAACTACAGTTTTTAAAACAAACTACAGTTTTCCAAACACTACAGTTTGTCGGAAACTGTAGTTTGTTTGAAAGCTCAGCGCAGTCATTAAGAACTGCTTGCGTTCCATAAAATTACACTTTTGAGCTGTAGTTTCTAGAAACTGCCGTTCTACATACAGTGCGGCAATAACTATTATGTAGCCAGCGATATCAAGACAGCAAGTCTTGCTTGGGTCGAGTCCACATGTCCGTCCGAAATCAAGTATTTACCTAGAAAGGTTACAGTTCAACAAAAATAATGCGTGGTATCGATTCAAAGTGCTTATGAGTTTGGCTCGTTCGTTGCAAAAGCCGGGAGCCCGCTGCCGTTATTTGAATAATTGACAATTACTTGATGCGTGAAGAAACGAACACATGGAAATGGTAAATCCCAGTCCAGCTGTGTCCAGCACACCATATGCGACCACTTGCTCCAACGGCGGAACACTAGACCACAAGGCTTTCACGTTTCCTTTTCCAAACAGGAAACAGTATCATTATTCGTTTTGGTAATTTAGTGCGGTTCGAGCTACATGTTGCATTCCAGTATTAAACTTCCGTATGCAATTAATGATCGTTTGGATCATTTGAAAGTTTCTGCAGTGCGATTCGTTAGGATTACACTACCATCTACGTGCAACATACTGTAGAGTTATTAGGCCGAAGAAAAATAATCTTCGTTTAGCGTGTCCACCCGCGCGTCTTTTCTGCCATCGCATATCATTTTTGGATGTATAAAAAAAAATTAAAACAAAAATCCGCCCATCTTTTTCTTTGCGATCATGTTGCAACGCGAAATGTAGTGGCCTCCACTTTAAGCACAATTCCGCGTGTCGGTCTCATTGTCCATAACTGTTAACAGTTAAATGGCAGACACTGTCGGTAAAAATGTTCCTGACAAGTTAAGTCCAGTTTATTCACAAATGCGTACGGTTGCCTGGAAATACACGAAGTTTCGGCTTCGTGGCATAGGAAGGATAAGCTTGAAATTTGCCACGATATGCATGTCTTTTCAGTCATAATCCTCTAGTGCCTGTGCTTCTACGATATCGATTAATTGTGTATTTTAGCATGAAACACCTTTCCAGATTTAATTTTAAGTATATACTAGCCCCATCGATGCTTACGATGCCTTTGATGTTTACAATGTTTGTCATGTTTACGATTTTCAGAGCTCACGATGTTTTTCTCTATATGGCATAGTGATACTAGCTCCCATTGCATTTCGTCTTCCATCCTGTAATTTCGTTTGCTTTGGCATTGGTATTTCGTATTAAGTGGTCTAAATCTAAACCTAAGTCTGACGATTCATGACAGTGGTGTCATTGCCATAATCTGAGCATAACTACACCGAATCCTGACGAGAAGCAGCTTCGTGTTTCCGTAAAAGTCCGACGATTCAGGAAGAAGACGTCATTTCCCTAATCAGGGCATAAATCAATGCAAGTAAACAGCTCGCTCTAAGTGAGATGTATACTGTCAATATCTGGTTTGTTTATTAGTTACCAGTCAGCGACGAGTTAAGCTTCGATCAGTATTATTCTTAATGAAATAAATTAAGTCCGAGAAATAAACTAAGGCTTACTTTGCAGCTTTATACTTAGGCAAAAATGTCATTACCCAACTGACACCTGACAATTTTTCCAATGCAAGATTTCGACTGCTTTTGCCAAAATTTAATAATCATCTTGGAAAACAATGTTTGAAATTTATTTGTGCTAAACTGTTTAACTGGCCTCAGCTGAGTTATCCCCCATAATGCAACTTTTAATTTTGAAAAATGGTGCTGTGGTGGGTTGAAGGAGTTGTGGTGTTTTTTATTGCTGTTGATTGTCTTTGACTGCATGTTTGCTCTGCCAAATTTTTCTTTTTGAACTTTTGATTCCTGATTTGTGCTCCTTTTGTCATTTTGTTACCAATTCTGTGAGTTTTTTCGCCCACGGTTGTTCTTCTTCATTCTCTTTTATGTGTCCTTTCGTAGTTTGCTTTTTCTTGCGCATTTTTATTTTGTGTTTTTCCATGTATTGACACAGCTCACGAGGTCCTTCATGCTGCGCTTTTTTGTTACTGTAAATGCATGCGAAAAAAAATAAAAACTCATTTCAGAGAAAGTTTGAGTTTAGATGAATTTCTCTTTTAAAATAAAATATTTATAAAGCCACGCGTTTCGACTTTTCTTTTTAAATATTGAACGGGGCATAAACGAAACATTAATTTTCCATTACTTAAACGCAACGCAATACACCCTTTGACCGGATATACTTTATCTTCTGAATTTAATATTAAACCATGGTTTCATACGTTGGTGGTCATGTTGTGATGAATCGATGGGTTAAATTTAGCAGTTACCACTTTTATGGTATTGCGTCCTTTTAAAATAGCGCAAACTCATTAAATTTATATTTTCTGAAATTATTGGATAGCTTTCCAACTTGGCCTAGCTGGCTGAAGGAGCTGCGTTAGGGTTAAGCTTACTTACACTCTTAAACAGTTTCACGTTAGTTTAGGCCTAACCTAAGCCTTACTTGGCTGTTAACCCTCGTTAGTCCTAACGTAATCTCATTGTCTAGCAAACGCTAAGTTATTGTTAAAGTCCAGCGACCTTACCAATTCCCGCCCTATTATTTCACTGTAATATGTTACCATTCTTGGGCTATTTTCGACAACCCTCAAATGTCACTGAACATTTGAAAAGTTGCGAGCAAACTGATAGTGCATCACCCAACCATAAAATCATGCGGATATGGTCTTCAGCTTTTGGAAGAATTAGTATGGTTGTAACTGGCACTGTCTACCTTGGCTCACTGAAGTTCACTTTAACGTAAACAATGTAAATCAGTAAAGTGAATATCCGCGAAAAAGTAACGTGATTTTCCAAGTAACTCATATTTTGCATTCCAATAATACAGGATTTAAAAAGTAAAAGTTTAAAAATAAAGCTTGTCTCGACTTTTTTATACGAATTATCGGCTAACAGAAAAAAATCTAGAAAGCAGATTAACCTTGAAGGATGTGATATCAGATCCATCTTTTTTTTTGGACGGAGAGGGAAGGGATGTTGTAAAGGAGATGTCAACAATGACGCTGAGGCAGACTATCTTTTGTCTAGAATAATCGATAAACCGTTCTTATCTTGACCAGCCATTCCTTTGGGATTTGCCCACCAGATTCACAAATCGGCCGGAAGGATGGTAGGGATGTAAGTCTGGTCGCGACTCCACTCAAATCCGGGGTGACTGAACGTAAGTTAAAGATGATCTATCTACCACCTGCTACCACTGAATAAGAATGGTACGACCTAAAGTTGAATCAGAAAGAAGTGAAAGGAACAAAGCCTCAACTCACGTGCACTTCATGGCTTTGTTTCCTCAGTACCTTAAAGTAAAACGCAAGTCATTACTGTTTCTTTATTTGGTCATTTTGTGACGATCAGTTATCAGAACTGATGGAATTGCGCCTTGCCTCCATAATGGTCATTCACGCTGCTACAAAATCCTGCCTTTTGGTGCCGATGTAAGATGGAGCAACAGTAGGTAAGAAAAGGAAGCGTGCTTCATCTAGATACACGCTACTGTGTCGTCGCCAAGTCGATGAGATTAATAATTGTTGTCAGAGTTTATTTGTTGCAGATACACTGTTAGAACGTAACTGTTGTCGGATGTATTGATATTGTAATATATCTTGCAGTGCTGGAAACACCGGTTCTCGTCAGATCCCCGAAGTTAAGCAGCATTGGGCTGGATTGATACTTGGGTGGGTGACCGCCTGGGAATCTGGCTGTTGCAGACATAGGGCCTTAGGGCTTCAGGCAGATGACCAGGAGTGGTTAACGCTCGTTAAACCCTTTGAAACCCTTTTGATATTGTAAATTATCAAAGATCCTGGGAATTCCAATTGGGAACTTCATTACGTCGACAGTGGAAGTGACGACGCCCCTAGTTTAAATTTTTATTGGTGTAGAACGCTTGTTTCACTAAATTATATTTCACACTTAAAACTGGTTGTTAAACTCGTAATCTAAACCACTAAATGCCTGAATTACCCCAAAGCTTTACAATCTACGTAAGACAATTTCTCTGAGAGGTTAACTAGTGAATTGACTTCACCTCTGGTGTTCCGCAGGGACCCGTTTTTGGCCCACTTCTATTCAAATATTCTTTTCCGCTGTCCTCATTTTTTCCGTAGTAACTACCAGATGACCTAAAACTGCTTTCACCTTCGTTCTTAAGTCTTTTACGCGAAGGGATGTTCTTGCAATTGACTGGGGTACCGAAATTTTTCTGGAACTCAACCCTGACAAATACGTTATGCCCTTCGCGCGTAACAATCCACGCCACACTGACAGAAGACCTCATATCTTGTTCATGGCATCTCGGTTAATTCAACTCTAAGTTGCACGTGCCGACCACGTTATCTGAAAGAATTTTAAAAAGGTAACTTTGTTTTCATATATTTTTCTGAAACTAACATTTCACTTTCGGATGGCCTAATTTCTTCGTCCATTCTCGAATTTAGCTCTCAGATTACCTAACCTTCTTGCACCTCTTATTTTGCCAGCGTCGCCCTACCAATACTTCTAATCTCTTTTGTCCAGTGGAGTGCGCATGAGGGGGGCAGGGGGCATTGCTGTCGACGCGCCATTAAGCCTCATCTCCCCCCCCCCTTGCCCTTTTCGTAAAATGCCCCATTTGTAAAAAAAAAAAAAGCGTTTTTTGCACTGGTTTTTTGCACTGGTTTTTGCACAAGGTTTGTCTTGGGTGTGATGGGTGTATCATGAGCACTTGCGCTCTCAACTAGCATCTTTTTCTGTTTTGTTTTCTAAAGAACTTTAAATTAGTTATTAAAACACATATTTGACAGATTTCTAGAACATTTTAAAATCGTCTTGTCATTTCGTCAAAAACGGGGCAAGTTTTCCATACTTGTTATGGGTTACTTGTTAATTCTACCGGGCAATCTCAACTGCATAAAAGCAGCTTACTTTTTTTTTTTATTGGGGAGGGGTCAGACCTTGAGTGAAGGGAGGTCATGTTTTTTTCAGGGCACTGAAGAAAGGGGAGGTGGTCATTGAAAATTTGGAGGTCACATTTTTATCCCCTTCCCCAGCTATAAATAATAACTCTTAGGCTACACATGAATTATTCCACTCTGATTTTTGAGTTGGCATTTTTTTGTAATTCCCAACCGCATTTCAAATTACACCTATGGCTTTCAATGTGGAAGAACTTAAAAGGCTGTGTCCAAAACCGTCCATCCAATCACGCCAAACAAAAAGCGTCCTGAGTACTTATCGACAGAATCAGTTTCTTGGACTCCAGAACGACAACGGAATTCAGTTTCCTGGTGACAGACAAATCCTGTGTATGATTTATTGGATTCCACCGGAACTGCATCAATCACGCATGTGACAACAAAGACAGGAAGAAGAAGCATCAACCAAAGTCCACCGTCCTTGCATTATTGAAATCAACTCAACAGAAGCTCATAAAGATTTCCGTTAGAAGCAAGTACGCTAGAAAGTAATAAGGCTAACCTGTGCTAGTTAGGCTGGAGAAAAGCGGTCTCTGACGGACAATGAATTGAAGTCTCATTAAAATAGGGTTCAAAAGGCCCTGGTTCTTGCTAATACCTACATTTTAAGCAATAAAAATTGCAAATCGGTTCATATAGATCTCTAGGTGAGAGCAAAATGTCCCCAACAAGAAGAAGAACAACATCTCGGATATTGTGGTTACATTAAAATAGCGTTCAAAATGCCCTAGGCCTTGTTCATATCTACGTTTTAAGCTATAAAAATTGAAAACAACAACAAAGAAGAACATCAACAAAGACGAATTGTTTTGGTGTATGTCAATTGTGTGGGAGACTATAGGGTTTCAAAGGCTGACGTCAAAGTCAGACCGCGATAAAACTTTCCAGTCTTCGTCGCGTAATTAGCACGAACGGCAGAAATGAATAGAGAGTTGTGTTTTTTTTAAGGGAGTACCAACCTGATGTTGTTTATTCTTGTTGTGTTTGTTTGTTTGTTGGTTTGTTTGCTTGTTTGGTTTGTTGTTGTTGTTTTTGTTGTTCCTTTTTTTTTGCTAAGTTATTAGGGTGGATAGGGAGTTGTACTTGTTGTTTGTTTAGAGAATTCGAAACCAAACTGGGTTATCTGCCTCACGACGGTGAGAGGGACAATTTAGGACGGGGTCAAAGGGGTTTAGCACGCGTTAACCGCACTCGGTCATCTGCCCGACGCAGAAGCTAACAATGTCAAAATATTACAATGCTGCAACATGTGAACGCATGGCTGGGGCCCTTACTGCTCTAAATCAATCCGTTATTCGTTAAATTGTAAACCAAAGTGAAACGATCCTGGGGGGAAGTCAGTGGTTCGACGGGTAGCACGACCGTTTCTTGGTTGGGAGGTCTAGGTTCGAACCTGGCTTCAGCCATCCTCTGGTTTTTTCAGGATGAGTATAGGACCCTCTAGTGTCTCGTGCTCATGTCGATTGTTGCACGTTAACGACCCCGGGTTTTGCGATAGGATTTCTACGGCTAAATTGTTCCTCTCATCTTCGTGGGGCAACTGGAAACCCAAGTTCGCTCTTCCTAAAAGTAAAATAATTGCAGAAACAATCCTGATCCTTGCGTAAATCCTCCAGGTTTTTAACTCTTTGGCGCTGATTCTATGATTTGAGACTTGGCGGCCGATATGATTGAATAACTTATTTATTTTTCAGCGCTGGCTTCGGGAGGTCAGATGAATTGTTTCCAAATTGTTCCAGTTCCAATTTGGGTGACCGCCTGGGAATCTGGCTGTTGCAGACATAGGGCCTTAGGGCTTCGGGCAGATGACCAGGAGTGGTTAACGCTCGTTAAACCCTTTAACCCTTTTTCAGTTCCAATTTGTTTTATTGAGGCCCTAGCCAAAAGCCATGCGCCCCAAATCCACAAGGTACAAACCACGTCTACCAATTACAACAGATCAACTTAAGCACCTAAATTGTTTTCCTCGATTACTACAATTACTTGCTACAATGAAGAATCAACTATGAAGTGAACTGACACATGCTAAATCTAAACGTACGTCTGTCGCCTAACAGACATGGTAGAAACCAAGGACATAAATATGTATTTCCAATAGTCCTTTTTTATTCTCTTTTTTTCTTTTTTACAAAAAAAACCGGGGTTGAACAAAAAACGACTTCGCCATTTAAAAAAAAAGCATTTAAGCTCGTATATATCGCCACGAACTCATAGCTGCGAAGGTACCCAAATAAAAAGCGGATTAGAGTTCACACGAACCAAACGAACGATAAATTGAATTCCAATTCCAGGGAACAAGGATTGTGACATACCAGCTTCCATGCACATACGTACATACCCATAACTAATCAGACATACAAATCGTTTGATATTTTACACATTAAGAATACACCCACAAAATGGAACAGATGCACGTGAAATAGAACTGAAATCTTAACAAAACGCTTACAAAACTTTAAAAAAAATACGCACATAAAATGAACTCGTAATCACTTCCTCGAAATAGAACTAAAACAGAAACCGACAAACAGGCAGACTTCTTTATAACAAGACAAAGACAAGAAAGAGTGCTTTTTTCACAAATTATAAAAGCGCACACGCAACAGGACTAAAACGAAACAATAAAACCACAAACACAGATGAAACAAAACAAGACAACACATGACGCATTTCAATCACAAAGTGCATTCATTTGCTGACATTACCCCCCCCCCCCCCAGCCCTCCCATGAGTAAAAACAACCCTTGTTCCATGGAATTTGATATGAAATTATAGTTCGTTTCGTTTAAGTGCACTCTAAACTAAACTAGCCTAAACTAGGTCTAAACTAGCCCCGGAGTAGCTTAACCCTGGAGCTAACTAACCCTCGACCTGGGAGTTAGTGGACTGGAGACAAAAGTTGGCGATATCCATGTTGGACTAAGTTGGGGTTTTGTTAGCTCTTTACTTCTTAGACCTGGACCTTTTGGCTAAATTAGCTTTGTAAAAATGTTGTTAAAGCTCAGGAATAACGCTAATACTAGCTGGATATCACCGCTTTTTAGAGGTCGGGGCTAACTGCTCAGTGTTAAGTTAGTCCTCGACCTTCAGGCTAAATATTGCTTAGCCCTCAACTTATTTCGTGATGGATATCACCATTATTCCTTATTACCGAGATTAGCCAACAGGTTAACGTTAACCCACCACCGTTTGCCGCTTTTTTATTCGTGTGTCTTCGCAGCCGAGTGTTCCATGGGGGGTGCGATCTGTAATGCTTTATTTCTAAAGAACGTAGCCGTTTTCTGTTACACGATAATTAGTATTCCGGCTTAAAACAGAACACTCATTTCGGAGAAAGAAATTTAATGCTACCAAAAAATGCAATTATTTTCTTATTTCCCCGAACTCGGTGAGCATAACAGGCGATTGGAAACTCGATGATAATTAATACGTTTAAAAATGTTCCCGAAATGTCAAAGCATGAAATACCTTAAATATAATAGAGAATTTGAGCCAAATATAACACTACCAATTTTAATTATTTTAAGTCAAGGTTACCTGGCAACAGGTGTCGGTGCACAGGCTACAGGGTGACTCCTCCAGCAGGGCACTCGAATTCCGCCGATTGGAGGTTTCCTGGTTCAAATCCCAGGGATGACTCCTTCCTTTACCAGCTATTTCTTCTCTCAGAAAGTCTGGGATTGTTCAAAACTGAGCCGGTTCAGCCACACGAGCATTATATTGCTTCGGATGACTTAAGGCTCACAGAAATTAATTTTTTTTTAAAGCATTAGTGAACTGAAACGTGTTTTATCTACTCAATGGCTTGGGATCCTTTGGACTGAAAAAAAACTGCTTCGCCATTTAGAAAAAAAAAGTATTAACGCTCATACCCCCACGAACTCACAGCTGTAAAGGCACACAAATAAAAAACGGATTAGAGTTCACAAGAACTAAACGAACGATAAATTTGAACTCTAATTCCACAGAAAAAGGAATGACATACCAGCCTCCATATACACGCGGACATATGGATAACTAATCAAACAAACAAAACGGTTTGATATTTCACCCCCCCCCCCCCCTTTGACACGCCCCGTCGAGGCCACCGAGGGTACACAGACGTTTCTTACGTCGCTTTTAGTCGCCTTGACTTACGTCTACTTAAACTCACTTCGCTTTCGCTTTAACACTAAGGGCGCATTTACGTAACGACTTGCCTTTGCATTCTCGCAGCTAGAATTTAATCGCGCTGGCTAAGTTGCCGTTGCCATGGTAGCAACGCTATCTGGATTAGCTAATTCCGACGTAGTTTGAGTAAATGCTTTAAGTCTTGTAATCCGTGACAATCAGATAAAGAATTCCTCCTGATAATGTTTTTCCAGTCGCTTCTGAACTCGCAGTATTGACTGTTTTTGCTGCCAGTTGACAGAGCTAAAACCGCCGCCATGTTGTTATTTCAGATGATTTCTAGCATCCAGCTGCGAGAATACAAGGGCGAGTCGTTACGTAAAGGACCCTAACACAGGTACATTCAAGTCGCAGTGCTATTAAGTCGTTAGTCGATGTGGCCACCGCGCTTATGTAATCCCCATCAATGAAACCCTTCTCCATTCCCCTGTCTCCATCAACTAGCTGGAATTTCGACCTCGTTTTAATGAAGTGACAGGTTACCGCCCTAGCTTTGTGAAGTTTACATGGGCTCTTTCAACCAATCACTGCAACGCAAGCGATGAGGCGACTTACGAAATCGAGTTAGGTGGGTACACATTAATTCCTAAAGCACTTCAACTAATTCTTACGTCTACGTATCGTAGAAATTTGAGATAAGGCCGCTAAAAGTAATTACATGGTTCTTTGGAGTGCACACATGGGTTTTTTTTTCTTCGCGCATGAAACATTTTTTTTAAGCCATAGTCTAAAAACAAAATTTTCCGATAACGCGCATCAACGCTTTAACCAAACATTTCCTGGAGTCGATGACCGTACCACGCCGAGCTCCATTCATATGATGGCTTCGATTACAACATTTCATAAGCTTGTCACAACGAAAACTTGGATCTAAATAAAGCCTTTTATCCAATGTACAACATTCGCACTGTAAACATGGCTTAACCTTGTAATAAAGCATATAGATATTGTACTCCATAACAAAATAATTATATGGTACTGGAGTAGTTTTGTTTGATATAAACAAAATGCCATTGCCATCTGGCAAATCCCGAATAAAAGTTAAAGAAAACGCCACCGTCAAATTAAAAAGTTTCAAAATAATAATTTTAAATATAGATGTGGATTTGGGTGACCAACTTTTGTTAGCTCTAAAATTATTTTTAAACAATTTTTTTAAGTTACCACTCAGCCCCAGTTAGGCTATTTCTCTGCATTTGGAATAAAAGCGACACGTTCGTTTATCCAGAAAGTGTTTTAAGGGAAAGAGCGGTAATTGCTTTTGAACCGTAACTATCGTCCGCGGCTGACAGAAAGCGGCAACAGGGCAAATCAACTGAATCAGTGGCGCTTTCGGTTGCCGCATTGGCCAATCTAGTCGCGTTTTCACCCAAAATCCAGTCGGTAATGTAGTAGGGCCCTTGTTTTGCTAACGATTTGGTTTCATCAACCAATTTAAAATTCGATTTGAGGGCAGCCAAGTGTGTACTAATTCTCTGCTCCCTCTGTCCCAAATATGACGCCTTGTAAATAAAATGTCCACAGGACGTATGATAAATCACAGGTATAATAAACTTTTATTCCGAGAGGAGAGGGGCCTCTATAATGCAATTTTTCTTCTCTTTTCGGACTGTCAAAATGAAACTTTGTTAAGCAACATAGGATGGGAGTCCGACCGCACAATTTGTCTTATACTGAACCCACCCCCGTGGATGCAAACAAAACTTACGTAACATGGTATGGGGCCATTTCGACTGGTTAAAAATAAGTTGACTAAATATAAGTTGAAGCACAATGACACACAGAGAAAGTACACTCTTCGTAATGTGGAAGTTAGCTCAGTTAGTTCTCAAAAGGATCTTGGGGTTCTATTTTATTATGATAGCTTGAAAGTTAGAAATCACTGCACCAAAATAGCCCATTTACGAGTAAATCTGATCCTGAACTGGTTTAAGGCGAGTCCTGCACGTGTGCTTATTAAGGCTTTCCATATATATGTTCGCCCCGTTTTAGAATACAGGAGTGAATCGTGGAATTCCTGTTAAAGATGTGCTCAAGACTAAAGCTGTCCAACGCAGATTTACTAAACGATTGATTGTCTGGGATGGGTGGATTTCCATATGGGCAAAGACTTGAAATGCTTGGTATTCAAACTTTAGAAAAGCGTCGGATCAACATTGATCTGAGGTATTGTTATAAGCTCATTTTGGGCCTTACCCACTCGGAGCCAGATCCCCACTAAAGGAAGGAAGACTTGTTTAAGGCACATCTACTTCAAATTGTTTGGGATGATGCCAGACTTAATGGTAGGCAGTATGCTTTTATTCTTAGAGTTGGACCGTATTTAGACCGCTTTGCCATTTGAAATTCGAATTCGGCCCCTCCGTTATTGAGTTTTAAACCTACGCTTAAGAGTTTGGCTGCAAGTTATTTTGATAATCTTGTTTTTAAATGTTGAATTTGCTTTGATTTGTTGTTGTAGATACACTGGAAGGCTTTAAATGGCCGAGTGCCCATCCCTTTCCTTTTCCAAATGGAATAAATTTTTTATTATTGTTTTTATTTATTCAAATCTACGATTGCATCCTAGCATGGCTTTATAGTTTCTACGGTGTGCTTCTAAGGTGAGCCTAGTTTACAATTAAAACAGTATTTTACTCAAGCCCATTACACAGGTTTAAATCTAATTAAACTAATTTTTAACCAAAGAATTTCTAACAAAAGAAGGGACCAAAGGAACCATACGACCTGACGGGTTGTAAGGGATCCAGCGCTATCACCAATTGTTTAAAGGGTAAGAGTCATCTGATGGTGTAATACGCGAAACTTTTACCTAATAATTTTTACGATCTGCAGTGAAAAATTAAAGGTGAAAAATAAAAAGATTAATGTAGTCCCCTTCCTCTCCCCTCGCTAGTGAGAAAGACCACCCCTTTAAGTACCAAACGCATTTTAGAATAAAACTGATATTCCTACGTTCCTCTTTTTGTTAATGTTCATTGTTCTTTAGGTAAATCCAGTAAAACATTAGTTTTGCATCTCCGTAATATGGTCAATGTTTTACTAATGTTTTTGTTGGGGGAAAGACCGAACAACAGTTGAAGCTTCGCGAACCTGTTATTGTATTTTTTTTTGGTAACATTCTTTATTGCTATGTAAATGAGTTATGTTGTTGTTTGTGGGTGTTGTGGTTTGTTATGTTTTGGTAATGTGGCGTTGTCAGATTAATATATCAACCCCCCCCCCCCTCCAATTCAAATGTGAGTTAAGAGTTACCGAGAAATCAGTCACAGTCGCACAATACGTGTTTTAATACGGTTATATTTCGGTGCTGAAAGCTGCATCTGCTTCAGACCCACAGTTTTAAAATATATTATTTTACATTAAAGTGGCAGAGGCCTTGTCAAGTCGGTAGTGATTGCATGCATGTTTACATTTACAGTTCATGGGGTTCATCCGAGTTCACAGGCTTATATTTGTTAAAAAGAGAAGGAATTGTTTGTATTGAGAACAGTGAACATTTTCAGGAAACAGTCAACAAGTAAATTGTAAACAAATATAAGGGTGTGAACTCTGACGAACACCATGAACTATAAATGTAAACATACAATCAATATCGTGTGGATTTTATCAACCTTGACAAGAGTGTGTTGCTTTTATATAAAATAATATGTTTTAAAACTGTTGATGTAAAAAATATGCAGCTTGCAGCACTAAAATACAACAGTATTGCAACGTGTATTGTGCGACTGTGGCTTATTTCTGAGGTATACTAGTAGGCACATCAGAAAAAATATAACTTCTCCAGCATATAAATATCCATAAAATACAGTATCATGGGTAGGAAAGTTTGATATCAAACGACACAAGGATCCTTAAGAGATCGTTATCTCGAATCTGAGCTTTGGGCCCAATCCAAAAAAAAAAGAAAAAGGGCTAAATTACGCCATTTTTACCGCTTTTATCTCTGGACGGAGAGGTATAATTTGCTAGGATAACCTTCGGATCTCTGCCACAATACCACAATCATAATGAGCACAAGCACATTTTGGTTGTAGGAAAAAAGTCACACGAAAAAGTCACAAACTAATTATGGTATTTTAAATTATTTTAAATTATTGTTTCCGAGCAGAGATACGCCATATTTGGACAGTCTTCTTGAACAAAAGCCCTCATTATGCGTTCAAAAGTTGGAATTTATTGAGTCTGGATATTTAGCGTTTATTGTTCATATGTTCTAGTGCACGCGACCAGAATTAATTGTGCACTGATCGCACATCTATCTGACAGTGGTACCTCCGGCAGTCCGCAATCAGAACTGTTGGGGTGGGGGAGGGCAAATCGCGCTTTATACGGGAACGATTACGTACTAAAGTCTCCCCAATCAGAACTGCCAGAAACTCACTGCCGGAATGCAGAAAGAATGAAACTCCGGGCGTGCGCAGTCAGAACTGTGGGGGCGGGGGGGGGGGGGATAAACTTTGCGCGGGAACGGAAAGCATCCTAAAATGCCTCCAATCAGAACACACACAGTCTTGCTAAACAGTCACTAACGCTGACCTCTTACCGCCACTTCCAAAGACACCTTAGTGAGACTGTTTTAGCCTAACGGATCACTAAGACGAGGCTTACGTACTAATCCAACAAATGACACGTGGCCGTTGCTTTCAGCTTAACCCGACATCCAAAAGGAGATGAAGGGCAAATCTGCTTTAAAAAAAAGAAGGAACAAAACGGAAAGGAAGTAATCCTCTGAAGAGGAAAGCCCGCATCTCTTGGACAGACATTTGATCGGACGTATCCAAGAATAAACCTACAAAGTAATATGAATGGGACCAGCAACCCCGCAACCAGAAAAAAATCCGGTACTTGGTCTTCTTTCCCTCCTATCCGACTCCTTTTTCCAAGTCATCCGATTATACGCTCTCTTTCTTTTTCTACTGACAGATTCGTCTATACGATAAAGCGCAGTAACGACGTGACGTCGTCAAAATAGACCCGATTTTCCGATGACGTTGTGTGCACGTAAGCCGCGTGGTGGCTAGACCCAATTCCCTTCAGTTCAGATTTCATCTATATAGCCATCAGCAATTACGATGGAACATTTACTTTTTTTCCTTCTTGACGTTTTATCGCTACTTCGTACTTTCTGGTTAAAGAGCGTAATTATTAGAATAAGTTTCGTGGGGTATAATGAACGAAAAGGATCCATGCTTTACTAATGGCCGCAAAATCGAAATCGCAGCCTGCCACCATTCGTCACGAGCAATGTTGAGCTGAATTGTTTCAATGGTGCCTTATTGGGGGTAGAGGAGGGGGGGAGGTTGCGGCGTGTTGCCAACTAGGTCATTAGCGCCGACCTCAGTCACAGTGCAGTGGTCCGGGTTGCCACTACGCCACACATTACAGACATGTTAAACAAACCCCAAATCTAGATCTTATCATATGTACATCTTGCAAAAATTCGAATATCCAGAGAAGACAGAATTATCGTCCGGTTGAGATACGAAGGCTTGCGGAGATGGAAACGGCGACGAACACTATTAAGATGGTGACAATCTACTGACACATGACGGACCGTAAGTGACAGGTGACACCAATGATCCTGAAAAGGAAGCAGTGTGCAAGGTTGATGTGACCAAAACGTAAACCAACCTTACACATTGCGCCATTGGCCTGTGATGTACAGGCATCGTTGCAGAGCATTAATTGGCTATTGTTGACGGCGAATATACGATAGACAGATGACGCCCATTGAGGTACACGCTGACGTGTCGCCACCAGGATTCAACTACAACACCACCATCCTGTTATCCAGGCAGAATGTGTTGGAGCAGAAACCACCACACAGTTGTATCTTTTTACTGCGAGGTCGGCTGCTTTCAGGCAACTGAGGAAAAGTAACAGAAAAGGCCTTTGACGCCTAACTAGTCACGACTGAACAGCTGAACGTTTTCAAAAAAAAACTGCGAAGTTGTCACTTTGTAGCCTACTTAAGGGAAAGGGGAAGGGTATTATTTACTCAATGTATTAGCTTATTTTAGTAAATAAAATCTAACATGTAATGTGGAAAGTTGATATTAGCTGTAGTTTAACCGTTTGACCAGCTGGTTCGGAGGTTAGCAGAAGTGTAAATGAATAGTTACCAATTCAACCGAAAATCCAAATTCGTAATGCCATACTTTACATGCAGTTCAAAATTATGAGCGATTCACAGCATCAATGAACCTTTAAAATATACGAATATGGGATAGCCCTCTAAAACAAAAATTGTTAGGATTCCTGTCAAGTATATATACCCTTAAGACATTAAATGAAATGCTTGAATATTGCTAATACATTAAGCTTTTTCGCGTTTTTGAATTTACTATCAGTGGAATTTCTACACTGGGTGGAATTAACTTGGCCTTAGATTTCACGACTTCCTTCGGCGGAAAAGTAGGGCAACTAACTTCAAAAAATGGTGTACAGTAAGTCAACGATTTCCAGGAATTCGACAGATTCCCTGGGATTTCATGGAATTTCCGATTATGATTTTTAAGATTCCTACAAATACGATTTTCAAAATTTCCAGTGATTTCTAATGATTTCTCTAGGATTTCCAGCGATTTCTAATGATTTCCCTAGGATTTCCGGTGATTGCCATTGATTTCCCTGGGATTTCCTGAGATTTCCTGGAAATCTCCTCGCATGATTTACAATCGATAGTGGGTGTCCGGCAAAAACGAGGAATTGCTCACTTCAAAAAATGGTGCACAGTATTACAGTATTACAGTATTAAAGCATCTGACAAAAAAAAGTGGGACGGAGACACAAAGTGTGGGTAGTTAGTTCAACACGAAGATAAAAAGTGAATTAATTCAGACGGTATTCTGCAATAGCAATCAGTGAAGTTCTAAATTAATTCCATTTTACTTTTTACGCATGTCACTAAAGAACGACCCTGAATTCAGCCAACTTGATTTAGCTAAACTATTTTTCGAAGTTGTCCTTGCAGAATCATGAATGATGACCAGCTGACCAAGCACCGGCTAAGGAAGACCTTCAATCAAGACGATATACTTCCTTGAGCGGTCAGTTAAAAACGATGGAAATAATAACGGTCGGAGTCCGACTAGTTAGAGCCCTACCCACGCAAGGCAGAACGAAGGGTTATGATGTTTTGGTGAGTCTTTCTTACCAATTTCCTCACCTCAACCCGTTAATTTTAATACTTGTAATCTACCCAAGAACCATTTTCCTATTTATTGCGTATCACAGGTCATCTTAAGACATCCAGAACTTCCATTGACTTTCAGGACCCTCTTATACCCCCACTATATACGTGACCGCACCACAATTTACTATCCATCTTCCCTGGACTTCCATAGTGGCTACCACATGGCACCCACTGCCAAAATTTGTTTGCCAATTTTTCCATCTCATCATAGTTCGTTTTCATTGTTGCAAAATGTAGTTGACGATTGTCTTCGTGCCTCGCGCTCATGTCGATTGTAGCATGTCAAAGATCGTGGCTATTCCGAATGGATTGCTCTAGTAAATTGTCACTCTCAGCGTCATGGGGAAGATAACCCAGTTTGGGCTCGTGCTCCGTAAATACAAACAACAACAATGAGGATTATTCGTATCATCGTTGTGGGGCAGATAACCACTTTGGGTTCGTGCCCCCTAAAAGCAAACAACAATAAGGCAACACTGTGCCAGTTGTTGCTTTCTGTTTTTTAACACTTCAACTTGGGATCACGAAGCCCGCATTTACGAAATAAATAAGTCATTTAATCAGGTACAAGGCCCAATTTTGATGGCCTCAAAATTAGAGAGCGTCATTGTGTTTTAAACTGAAAGGTTTAAGCAGAAGCCGGAATCGCTTCATGTCGGTTATCAATAACGAATCAAATTCTCGCTTGCTGACAACATTACTTTCCGCGCGGCCAAACGTCGTTGCAGGGCAGAGATGATGTGTATCATGCACCGGATTTGTTTACATTGCACGATTGCGTCTAAATTGATGTTCCTTACCGTATTAATATTGTAGATCATTGCCGATGTAATGTGAGAACTATTCGCAGCGAGCCGCGTATATACATATGTGATTGAAGTCCTCCCCTCCAGCAAAATTAAAACCATTAATACCTCCGTCCCTCTTCAATATTTTTCGACGAAACTTGGCCAGATAGTATAAAGATAGGAAGGTATATTTATACCAAATATTATGCAATTCTGTGCAAAAGTAAAGGCAGGGAGCCGCACGTAAATTTGAAAACTATTCACTTGTTGTTGTTGTTCTGCCATCATTTCAGAAAAAATTACTGCACCTACCTAAAATCTGAAACATAATCTAAACCAGAAACTTCGTGGTTCTTCATCCTCAAAAGAGACCACTTGTTTCAATTGTCGAGGACATACACCATTGTAAAGCGCGACGCCATAACCATAAAATACACGGATTACAAACAAAAACGTCAAGTGTGCCGTAAAAAATTGTTATACGATTGAAATTGTACTGTACTCGTTAAATTGTACACGTTTAAAAATTTAGGATTTCGAATTTAAATAATCAAATGTACAATTCAGGAAATTTCATCTGATTAAGTGCTGTTGTGCTTTATGAATAATTTAATTCGCACACTCGTTTTTGGTACGAATTAAATTATTCTTAAAGCACACCAGTACTTAAACAGGTGCAATTTTCTGAATTGTACATTTGATGTATTTCAATTCAAAATCCTAAATTTTTATCCGTGTACATTTTTACAATAAAGTAAAACTTCAGTCATATAACCCTTTTTTTTTTTGCGGCACAATTGACGTCTTTGTTTCTAATTTTATCTTTATGTGCCAAAAAAGTAGACAGCTGCTTTTGTGCGAAAGGATCACACTGGCGTATTTACAGCACGAAGTAAAATGCACAAGTTAAAGTGTAAATATGGGAAACGATGTTTCTGAATAAAGAAGTGAGTAAGTTGGTTGGTGCGCCAGCAGTCTGCATCACATGTTTTAAATATGAATCTCTTTGAAATTTTTTGCTCTTCTCCATCGCCTTTTGGGCTGAATATTGTAAACCAAAAACTAGATCATGGAGAATTTGAGTTGGAAACGTCCGTTTTTGGTTATGCAGAACGGTGGGAGTTGAAGAAAGTGGGAGAGAGAGAGAGAGGCAGTTGCCAGGGTGTATTCGTTCAAAGGAGAGACGAAAGCATCAGAGAGTCGTTCGACTTCGTGCTTATTTACATAATCGAATCAATTCGTGACAGAATTTCGTTGTTGTCAAGCAGATGGTGAAGATTCGAACTGATTTGCATTTGGTTTGGGGGAAAGAAAATGAAGAGAGACAGAGAAAGGCGTTGATGTCAGCCGGCTAAATGGAAGTGAAAAAGGCTTTTACCACTACCGCTAGGACTCTAGTGGTAATTTTTCTGTCGCTTCACCAGTCGATGCGAAGCATTTTTCAGATATTTGATAAAACTCTTGACGCTTTACAATAACAACTCGAATCTAAGTGGTTTCAAGTTGTGTTCAATTGTTTCAAACCGATGTCATTTTTTTTAGCTGTCGGCTGAAACTTTTTTGTGGTAATCTTAATGGCATCGATTGGCGGCGCTTTGAGGCTGATTTATGGTTGGAACAAATTTCTCTGACAGTTCGAAATATGGAAATTGCGCAGCTGGAAATGTCACATAATAATCGTTGGAAAGTTAACTAATAGCGTTGGTGGGTATTTTCCACCCTAACGACCATTTCGCATTTTCCATTTCGTTTAATAAATCTATAGCTACGTTCGAATACAAAAAAAAAAAAAAATGAGGCAAATAAATAGGTATGTTAGGTTTTACCACCATCGTTGTGATAAGAAGTTGGATCAGTCCTGCCACGTACGAATAAGTTTATCAGAAATGTTCTTTCAGCAGCAATGAATGGACGTGCAGACAAAAGCCGTTCTTCGCGAAAATATGTTTACGTTTATGCAAAATATGTGGGAAGCGCCAAACGGTGCTCGTAGTGACTGCATCCACACTAAAACTATCCGCATGGCAAACAGGATAAAAACTCAATATATCGGCCTCCCTCTCCCCCCACCCCCAACCTATCAAAAATTGTGTGACTTTCAAAATCAACATGTTTCCGACGACTTTCTCCGCTTTCACAAACACTTCCGACACATAAGCCTGGAAGGGCAGGTCAATAAATCCAACATGTTGGATGCTCCTTCCCTACTTACACCCCCCCCCTCCCCCCAAGGCCTAAATACGATGTTGGGTCGGCTGGGAGGGATAGCTAGTTTCATGGAATAACCCAATAATCATCAAGTTTTCATGCTATTATCATCAAAGAATGTTAAGAACTCCAGGAACGATTTTAAACTTTAAAATGAAATCAGTCTTCAGTCGTATCAACTCGAGTGACCCAACACCAACCAAAAGAGAACGAGGACAACCTGTGTTCCGGGTCCAACCCTTTCCCCCTCCCCATTCCAATTGAAATAGGTTTAATAAAAATCATCTTAATGATTTAAAGTCTTCCTCAGAAACTCTAAACAAACAAAAAGTAGCATTTTAGGAGCCAGAAACCAGCTCTCACGGCGTCGGTTTGACTAAAGACGCCGTCGTCTTTTCCCTCCATTTGTATCCGGTGGCCCTTGCGGCTAGCTCAACGACGGGCTTCAGATGCTAGTCTATGTCACCAGATGGCGTTAGTGTCGCTGCTCTATCATTGTATGAAGTCCATTTTTCCTAACATTTCCAATTTGGAAACATCGGATACAACTGCAAAACATAAATCAATCCACGAAATCATCAAAAACTGGAAAAAAAAAGTGGAATGCAGCACACAAACAGAATAATTCAGTGGTCCCATTGCCATACATTACTCCGCACCCGAGAAAACTTTACACTTTTGGAACCCAAGCAGGTCTCACAGCAACTCCCTGTAACCTGCGTGCCAACACTCTGCTCCTTTAGGGCACACAGTGATCCTGCCAGTGGCCAGGGTACTAGGTTTCCATTTCTTCCGTGAGTGGAGTAGGCGGGGTCCTTTGAAAATTCTTCCTAAGGCCGCCCGCGCACTGAGTGATTTGGCCGCGCGGCGAGGTTGCTGCAGCCAATGAAAATGATTAGTGCGTGGTTTTCATAAACGGTAAGCATTCTCATTGGCTGCAGCGACCTGGCCGCGTGGCCAAGTCGCTCAATGCGCGGGCGGCCTAACTCGACAATTTTTTTCAAAAGTTAGATCTCGTTGAACTAATTTAAAAAAAAACACAGTCACGCATGTAAACTTAAAAAATATATCTTAACGCAACACTTATGGGTGTATTTTTATAATTTATTTATTTACAATGTGTAAATTACAATGCATTTCTTACAGTTTGAAAAAAGTTTCGTTTTATTAATAGTTGCTGGTCATGTAAACGCCTAGTTTCAGAAACTCCGAACGTAGTTGTATAACGTTAGCGATTCAGAGTTGTTATGTAGTGATTCGCACCTGTTACTCAAACACCATCCACGATGATTGTTCCATATGTGCGCACAAAGTGCTTAGGGACCGGTCATTATTTATTCCCGAGGGGGAGAAGGGGAACCGGAGAAAATTGGGTGGGGGGGGTCATAAACCTTTCAGATTCCGTCAAAGGGGGGGGGGGGAGTCAAAAACACACCGAAAACTGGAAGAAAAAATAGTTTTTGAACCCCAAAAATGACACTTTCAGCAGTCAAAATTTCGAAAAACCCCCCCCCCCCCCCCCTCCGCGGGGGGGCAAAGTTTTGAAACTATTGGTACCGTTACTGGAAGTAGAGTTTTTACAAAGAACTTAGCAAAAAAGCCTTGGCACCAGGTTTCTTGGCATCTTCTGTCTTTCAGGTGTTGACTATGTTACGGATCTGGGCATACCAGTAAACGGTGTCTTCACCATAGTTATTGTATGAATGTCGACAAGAGATAGCTGTAAGGAACATTTTAAAGAACATTTTTAACCCAAAATGTCTTTTCGTTAAAAACGAAACACGTTTCCTTACAACTAAGGGTAACTGTCGGTGTGGAGAGCTACTTATATTACTTAATTTGGCTAATCCTGGCTACAGGAATTATCTGAAGACATTCTCAATAGGTAGGCGAAAAGTACGTCATTTTTTTTTGGGGTGGGGGGTTGTCACATTATTTTTGGACCTTGAGTGGGGGAGGTCAATATTTTTTCAGGGTCTCGAAGGGGGGGAAGGCATTGAAATTTGGTGGTAACATTTTGATTTCCGCCGCCCCCCCCCCTCCGGCCATAAATAATGACCGGTCCTTTAACGTCATTGAAAATGGCTGAATTTTTAATACAAATATTCAAGGCCTTGAATTCCTAAAAATTGTCCTTGAATTTTTTTTCCGTCATTTAAAATACTGCCTGGCTTTGAGCAAGATAAAGACACATTTACAATTTGGTTTAAGTAACTTGCTCGTAGTCGTAAAATGTTGTTGAGCTTCTTTTAAAAGGACATACCTTCTTACTACATTCGAGCATCCTGAGCGAAACAGCTTCTGCAACATTTACAGGAGTGAATGTAGCAAAACCGTTTCTCATGAGGAAAAACGCAACATTTACACGATTCTGAAGCAATGTTGCAAAACTGAGCCATAAAGGAAAGCTAACCGGGAGGAATGTACCTTTAAATTTGTTGCTCCACGCGGTTACATCAATTATTTTCCAGGATATTAAATCGAATCCAGGAAGAAAAAAGTCTGGTAAAAAATCTGATGTGGAAAAATACCGAAGGAAGAAAAAGCTAATTGAAAAAAAACAAACGTGTCCTGGTGAAATTCCATACCCTGCCTGGTGAAATTTGAGCCAAGGCACCTGACCTTACCTGACATACAAAAACAACAAAAACACGAAAAAAAAGTCACCAAAGAATTTTTTCCTCAGCCTTTTTTTCCATCGGTTTTTTCCGCGCACATGATTAAAACCCAGATATTTTAGCATTTGAAGAGATGTTATTGGCTTTTCCCTAGTAAAACAGGCTCTTTTAAAGTGAGCAGCCATGTTTGAGTAAATTTGTTGAGTGAGTCTTAAAAAAAGACCTTGAAAGATTATTTTAGTTTTGCAAAAAGTCGTCGAAAATGCTTGAATTTTGCGTGTGTGTTCTTGTGTGATCCCTGTTGTTAATTGGCGAAGTTAGTCCATGCCGTTTGGCAATACAAGCTAGTCTCGGCACGTCTTGGTTTAATTCCGTTTATAATGCCACTTTGGTAGGCATGCGTAGTCCGAACGACAGCTGAATCGACGATATATCATATTAGGGCGACAAAGTAATTGAAAGACGTACGACGGAAACTGCAAGTCCGGTTTCCTCTCTCCCAGACTCGGAAGAAAATTAACTTGGGGAATTTAAAGTCTGCATGAAAAGAGAGTCTGACTTTCAAGCTGTTTCTATGGTAACTCGGATCCCCTGCTACTTATTTAAATGAAATCTCCGGACGTGGATAAAGCATGTCCTCCGCCTCCATCCGCCATTCGTTGGCCACGGCACGTTTCAACTTACATCTTTACGGATGCTCTGGCAGCCAAAACAAGTAGGGTTTTTTTAAGACGTTTTGGCCAAGCAGTTAAAAATGTCTTTTATGTACCTCGTGTGTTCGTTCGTCTACAAGGGCCATTATTCACATTGTGGATGGATGCAGAGATACCACCAAAAAAAGAGACGGGGTATCACAACAGGGCCTCCCAGAGGTCTTTCGGGGCCTATGGCTCCAAATTTTCTGTGGGCCCCCTCACACCTTTCTGTGGGATTAGTAAACTTTAGGCTCGCGGGCAAAGATTTCCTTATTTTCTTACTATTTTGATTTCTGTGGCCTTTTCAGGTCAGTTAGCAATACCACGGACACGTCGTAAGCCAGGGATTGTGTGGGACTACTGAACACACTAAATGCCATTTTTTGCAAGTTTATTTATTTATTCTTTTATCTTGGGCAACCTTAAAGCACGGGTCTGCGGACAGCACTTGCAACCTCCTCTGTTCAGCCTTGACCATAAAGAATGAAAGAACCCCTTTAACACCTTTTTGGTTTTAAGTGTCCAACACCGAATTACACAGAATAATTCACATTAACTCACCCCCCCCCCCTCCACCCGGTTACTTCACACGCACACACACGTAACAATCAGACGGATTAAATTATGAAACTACGATAAACTATCGGCTTCAAAAGTATTATGAGAAGAATCCAGTGGCACGTCAGTATACTTATTGTCTGGATACATGCTGCAAAATAATCTGCTGTACGCGTGAGGGGAATCTTTTGGCTTGACAACCTTTTTGAGACTTACAAGTGCAAAACAAATTGTAATAATACAGCTGACCTCTTCTCCTCACCTGGTGACAAGATTTCTCCGTCTGCCTTTTGTGACAGAAAAGGCAGGTATAAAAATTTACAGGAAACTGTTTACAAATTTGTTCCCGTGGCTGACGTTATGAAATAATTGGAGTCCCAAAAGACGGAATGACAGTTCCATTAGATCTTCACGCGTCACCGTCGTGATACACTAGTACACTTTCCTGCAGTTCCATCACTTAATTCATTCTATAATGACGAGGGATGGTTGGTTACACAGCACTAAGGCTGACGAAAGCCCACTGCAACTCCAACAATGCCTTGAGCACTGGACAGTGATCAGGGCAATTCACGTGGTCTTCCTTAGCATCAAGAGTCGGCTTTGCTTGCTTTGGCTGCTTGTTAGGTAGGTTGGAGGATTGAGAGATTCTTACATATTGCACCCCATTGGCGGTTGATGCAGAGGTTCTACTGACGTCACGCCAGATCCAACGTATCCGCCGCGCAGTGGCGCCCTCGATCAGACAAACGACGCAACGCTCAATTATCAAACGAATGAATACTCATTTTGACATGTAGGTCGGACCGCACCGAAAAAAAAATTGTATTCGAGTGTATTCAGCTACCTAATCGACAATGCGCCTGAAAATGCGGAAAATTTGTTGTATCGGATCAAAAGACTGGCATCACAGTCTCACGTGGTAACGCAAAAGTCCGCTTTTCGCGCGACCGAGAAAAGAGTCGGCCGTTAGCTGGAGAAGCGTTGCGTGAACCTAGGAGTGAACCATTCTGTTAACATGAACGTCTACCGGTTAGTTCCTGTAGTTGTAGTTAACTATTTACGACAAATCAGTTCAGGCTGTACGGATTTATTAGCAGTTGCCAAATACATTCTGTGGCGCTACAAACCGATTTAAAAATGGCTTCAAATTTTCCAGTTCTAACGGAGTTGCAGCACTGCTGCCTGTACGAGATAGCTGGGTGCTGTAGACAAAACGGAACAGAAAACTACAGTGTCAGATGCCTAAAACGAAGATTATAAGAACCGTTCCTAGTTTTAAAAGTTTAACTGAGTTATTTAATACTCCCCACCAATAAAAATAAAGGGCTACGTGATTTTTTTTTTACGTTTTCTTGGTATATTTTTAAATCGCATTCACGAGTCTTCAAGGCCAACGGCCGTAACGATGCACGTTACGATGTCTATTAACAGAATTTTCGGCTATAGTATCCCTAGTGTGTTTTAGAACAAAAATGAGTTAGTTTGCTGGAAAGGAGTTAGATTACAGCGCACAAATTATAGATTTCATAGAAGCAGGAGTTTTTTCGGTGTGAGAAGTTTGGTCTTCTTTCAACAAAACGATTCTTACGAAACTCTACATCAAATTTTATTTACGAAATGTTATGTTTCACGGAGAATGTTGAGCATACTAGCTCTCTCCGTTGTTTACGATGTTTTCGATGTTTACGATGTTTAGAAATTAGATGTTTTTCTCTATTTGGCGTAGCGATACTATCCCCCACTGTATTTCGTCATCCAACCTGTAATTTTGTTCACTTCAGCAATGGCATTTCGTATAAAGTAGGCCTAAGCCTCATTTTATGCAGCTGATTCGCCAAATTAAACGTAAAGCTATGAATCTTGACGAGAAGCATCTTCGTGTTTCCGTAAAAGTCCGACAATTTAGAAAGTGGTGTCATTGCCGTAATATGGCATAACTCGATGCAAACAAACGGCTGCGTAAGTGAGATATACTATCAAGAGCTGTGGTTTGTTTGTCGGTGACCAATCAGTGCCGAGTAAAGCATCGATCGGTATAATTACTAAAGCAGAAAGGTTCAGGGTGATCTTTTCAGTCTTTTCATTTCCACGAGTGCTTGTATTAAATCGACAATTTGGGTGTTTCATCACGAAAGTCCTTTCCAGTTTTAATTTCCCGAGACCGAAGGTCAAAGGAAATTTGTTGGAAAGGAGTTGAGTGCTAAAACACCCAAATTATACATTACTGCAAGCACGAGTGGAATTCGGTTGACAATTTTTGTTTTCTTTTCCCTAAACGATTTTCTGAAGGAATTTCGTGTTAGGAATTCGGTTTCGATTTACGATCTCGATATATGAAGTAATTTGATTTACGGTGTTTAGTTTTGTGTACAATGTTTACCTTTTATGTTTGGTTGACGATGTTTCACTCTTGTTTGGCGTAGCGATACCATCCACTATCGCATTTCATCAACCTACCCGTAATTTCGTTCGCTACGGCATTGGCAGTTCGTATTAGGCTTAACCTCACTTTTATGTGGTTGATATGCCAGATGGAACGTAACTTAACCACGAAGCAGCTTCGTGTTGCCGGAAATACCCGACGATTAACGAAGCTGACGTCATTCTACCATCGCATTTCATTAACCAACCTGTAATTTTGTTCGCTTCAGCACTGGCATTTCGTATTAGGCCTAACGTCATTTTTATGTTGTTGATACGCCAAATTTAACGTATCTTAACCGAGAAGCAGCTTAATGGTGTTTCCATAAAAATCCGACAATTAACGAACCTGACGTTATTTCCCTAATAAGGGTATAAAACAATGCAATATCCTCTAAGTGATATATACTGTATAGCTCTGTGGGTTTATTTGTCAGCACTCGTTGAGTAAAGCTTCGATCTCTATAATCACTGAAGGAGGAGGTCTGCTGTCGGTTTCGGTTTCCATGAGCCGGGGTCTTCCCAGTGTAATGGGACCATGGTCCTCATTTAGTGAAAAGAAAACGAAAATTCTCAGTGTAACTCGTGGTCTTTTCAGTGTCAGCGGAGCAGGGTAGTAGTTTTGCGGAACGAAAACTACGAAATACCAGGGTTGGGCCTGATTGATTTTTTTTTTGCCTAACTGAAAACATCCATTACCTATTTCTCCTCATATCAGTTCCTTCCTATGAACGGCTCATTTTCCTAGAAGCTAAGTTGGCTTGCCTGCCATGCTCACAGCTCCCTTCTACTATGCATGCGTGCAGGCCTATATATAAAACGTCGCCCGAGTTGGGCTTCATTCTTTCTTCCACGCTAGGTCTACCTTGGCAACCGAGAGGGGAGGCCGGGCAGGCAGAGGTAATGTATGTTTTCGGTTAGGCAAGAAAAAATATAAATCAACCTGGCCCAACCCTGGTATTTCATAATTTTTATTGCCGTCGATAACATCCATTACTTATTTTGCCTTATAGCAGACCATGTTCCTGGAGGTGGATGCCAAGGTGCAGGAGTCCGTGCTGCGAGCAGGCTACCCCGGAGTCTAAGATACCCCGTGAACCGGTCATCGTTTACGCTCGTACAGACGAAACAGCCCAACCGGCAGTCCAAAGAAAAGGGGTGACCGTAGGCTACCTGGAAGGGTGGCGTCTGTCAGTTGGACAGGTAAAAAGTGGTTGGTTAGTCGAGGAGAAGGGGTCGTAAAGGGAGCGTAAAGGCGACCGCATTCTGGGCAAGGTAAATGAAAAAAGTTAGGCATGCAGACATGACAAAATTTTCATTACCTTGGATGTGTCTTGCCCTAGACATGAGGGTCTTGCTTCTGAAGGGAGGGTCCTGGGTACAAGAGTCCGAGTGCACTGAAAGGGATGTACGGACGTGAAGGAGGCCGTCCGGAGTGTTTTTGTGACGGGGCGGGGATCAGGACATGTTGGACATAACAGGAAAAAGGTTGGATGAATGTGAAGGAAGGGAGTTCGCATACCGTGAACAGGATGTGGTGACAGTAGTACTGGATAAATGGTGGAACAAATGTAGGGTTTGAGGGATGGTACGTCGCACTGTTGCAGAGTCATTATCATCGTAAAGAAAGTCTGCACGAAGGAAAGAGGAATGGCTTGCTGCATATTCCCGTGTTGCCTTTGTGCAATAGAGAAAGAAAAAACCGAAGACCTGTACCGAGGTTGACGAGGAGCCGAAGAATGAGGTGTGCGTATTTCTAGTTGGAGAAATTTGGATTGGTAGAGAAAGACGAGGTTTGTGAGAGGATGATGGTGGGCTCCCCGACTGAATGAGTGAGACGTGACAAAGTGTCTAGGGTATGGCTCGAAATCTGAGCGCCATTTCCGTGGCCCGAGCACGACAGTCTGTGCATAAGTCTCGGGTTGAAATATTGTAGCACTGAACCAGTCTGGGAAATACCGGAACGAAGGAGGAAGCATCATCAAACTGCCAGACCATATACGCCGACAGCTGATGGAGACCTAACAACGAAGAGGCCAACGACCAGGAAGTGACCGCAACATTCGCAGTTTGATGCGTCGAGGTGGTAGCCTCATAGTCCGCATCCGACAGCCGGGATAGAGGTATCCGGGATTGTAAGAGAGGATGCCATATGAGGTATTGGCTATTCGGTGGAAAGACGAGCACCATTGTCCATGCATAGCAAAGGAGCAGTCGGTGGAACTGACGGACCATCGCACTGTCCTGGTTGGGCTGAGGAGCCAGATGCAGCTGCCGAGACCTTGGGGGATTGGTATCCATGTGGTCACCGAGTGTGAGAACGGGCGTAATATTCTTTTCTCCAGAGAGGGGAAGGAGGAAGAAGTGACTACTTGATTGTCTGGAGCTTTTTCTTCATAAGAATGTTCAATGCATGGAGGGAAGAAACTCGGTGTTGTAGGTGTCCGAGGTCTGCCATGAAGGTCGAGTTGGCAGACTTGAGGAAACGGATAGTATCAATCTGGTGGCTGACCGTGCATTGGGGGGACTTGGCTGTGGCGACCGAGTCATGCAACCTGGAGTTGGAGGCACGCAGAGTGTCCATGTCACGCTGGAAAGACTGAAAGAGAGAATTGAACGATGACAAATTGATGGAAAAGTGAGCTTCGTCTTCGGTAGAATACTGAAGTCCGTGCAGGAGGGAAGTCCATATAATTTCCAAGGAAGGGAGTTACAGAGGCTCCATAGAGATGGCATGGGGCAGGGGACGAAGTTGGTGATGGCGGCTGGTGATTTTTTTTTCATCAGTAAACCCTCTGTGGATTTGACGTGTTTACGGGGATGTTGAAGGCATGGTGGCTGAGGAGTGCTGGAGTCTTCTTGTTGACAAGCAGCAGGGGTCACGTATTCTGCTGTGTGGGAAGAGGAAACCTGTTGTGGAGAAAGTGTTGGTGGCTTGATGGCCGATTCCTGTTGGCAGGAGGCAAAGGTGACTTTCCGTGAAGTTTTGGCGTCGAGAAGACGGCCGGACGACGAACTTTCACTACTGGATGGACGTTCTAATAGGCACTCTTAAGGTTCTGCTGGCTATTTTTAGCATGACGCTGAAGAGTCTTCCATTCTTTTTCGGAAATAGTGACACACGTGCTGCATTTCCCTGTGTACCAATCGCATGTGCGATAATACCGGCAGCATGGGTGTGGGCCTAGGTGTTGTTTGTCCTTCACAACCTCGAGGCATGAACACCGGACTGGGTCAGGAGCAGAAGTTTCCAGGACGACATCCTCCTTAGGGGAGGTATCCAAGATGCCTTGGGACGGAGAGGCCATAACGAAGGCTGGAAGCAGGATGATTCTAACGTAACGAACTGATTTTGAACAACGCACAACGGGAAGAGAAGAAAACCATTAAACATGCGGGAAGAGCGACCATTAGTGTCATCTAGCGGCGACAGGGAGCAGCGACATGAAATGTCCCAGGGGACCGAAGCATAGCGGAGGAGTATTGGCCAGGTATACGTGCAGGGACCGGAGTCCAGTGTGGAGATGGAGAAGGTAGGAGAGCCTGTGGTGTTCAACTCATAGTCCCTATTGCCCCCCCCCCTCCCGACTCTGTTCTCCTTGAACGTTGAGAAAACAAGGGGTAGGAGGAGTCCGTGAACCGACCCTGGGAAAGCGGCCGAGGTGGCTGGGATGAAAGAACCAGGGTCAGCCTCACGGTGCGGCTGTCAGGAGACAGAAAGCGGGGAATACAAGATGACCATATTTATTAAATAATTATGTTTGTCGGTGCGCTTCCATGTGAGAACGGAAGGGAGTCCGGAAACCAAGTGTCGCTGTGTGGTGGATCAAAGGCCGAACGTTCCAGACGAGATGCTGCGGTGCAAGGCGGATGGACTTGCAAAAGGGGGCGGAATGTGATGCTTATGACGATGGGATACAGTAGAGGAGTCAGGGAGAAAGATGCGGTACAGGGTCAATGGATGACCGTACCCTGCATAGTTCGTTGTGGACCATGGATGTAATGGGCGACCGATACATCGAAGATTCAGGAGACCGGGTAGAGCCCGTCACCGCGTTAGTAAGAGGAAGAACAAGCCTGGAATAGAGGCAAGTCTAAGAGCAGATTGAGAATCCGTATCGTGGAGAGAGGTGGCCTTGTTGGGGTCGAAGAACGGGCACAATTGATAGTACCTTGTCAAACGTACCTGCCAGAATTGTCGCTATTTCATGGGTTTTCTGTCTATTCCCTTTTTTTTTGAAATACCATAAAAACTTTAATAGGAAAAGCCAGGAGACGAACCACATCTTGTGGGAGAATCCGGAGGATACCGTTAGTTCGCTGGTGGAGACCGGGAAGGTAAACGAGGATACCGTCAGTCTGATGGTGGAGGCCGGAGTGGTGAGAACCATGTAGAAGCTGGAGGGGTTAAACAGTCTCTGCACGAAGGTCCTGGCGACTGCTGGTCACAATCCAGAGGTAGAATAGGAACTGCCGGTGGCTTGGAAGAAACAATCCTTGTGATTCTTGAAATGGTAATATGGATGCTGGAGACTGAAGCCGGAGACGGAGGAGTCAAGGAGAGAAAGTTAGGGGACCGAAGACGACGAACCGCTGCATAAGGTCCTGGGCTAGGAGATGCCGCTGTAGGGGAAGTAGAAGAGATGGCAAGCTCGGAACAGAATAAGCAAAGTGAGGTGGATACCAGAGACCGTGCAGGAGGGCCAGTTGAAGAAGAACTGGCCACAATGACCGTCGATCCAGAAAAACAGCAGTCCGTTGGTGGAACAGAGGGGATGCAGGCCAACGAGGAAGTTGTCTTGGAAGGAGACCCGGAACGGGGAAACTGTAGAAAGGGGACCAGTAGCCAAGTACCGGATTCCCTGGGTGAGGCAGGAGAACTTGATGCCGTGGAGTCTGATCTGGCCGCAGGACAGACAGGAGGTCGGAAAGGAGACCGACGAGGCGGTGAATCTGTATGACGCTGACCGAAGTAAGTCTCTAGAATTCGGTTGAGGGAAGCTGATGCCAGAAGATGTCGACGCTTCAAGTGATTCCGAGAAGGTCTGAACGAGGGCGCACGACCGCTGCGTCGAGGACGTGCCGCTTGCGACAAATAAGGTGGCCGAGAAATCCAGTGCCACTCAGTTTTTGTTGAATCTGGTGGTTCCCTTTGGGGACCAGAAGAAGAGTCCGGACGGGCGTCGGTAGAAGAAGGAGCAGGAGAGTGGCGACCGGCGAGAAAGGCAATACCCAAGCACCGAGATGCTGAAGGTGAAGAGGAGTCCAAGGTGCCAATGACAACCAGAGAATCCATTGAAGTCAGTGGGCCGAAGATCTGTTAGGTTCCGGCATATTGGTAACAGCCGGTGTGAAGAAGGAGAGCCGATAGAGAGAACCGCACACCGTGGCTGTCCTAGGAAGAAAGAATGACGCCCAACTAGGTGAGACGTCTTATAGAGGCCTGCACGCATGCGTAGTAGAAGGGAGCTACGAGCATGGCAGGCAAGCCAACTTCTCTTCTAGGAAAATGAGCCGTTCAAAGGAAGGAATTGCTCTAAGACAAAATAGGTAATGGATTTTTTCGACGGCAATAAAAACAAAAATTCTCCATTGAATGTTTAATACATCGAGCAAGTATCAGTTGAATTTATTATTGTGTAGTAAGTTGCCATGGTGATTTTAGGTGAATAGTACAAAAGGACACGAAAAAAAGTCAATGGGTCAGATTGGGTCAAGTTGTGCCAATGGGTTAGCGTGAGTCATTGGATCAAGTTGGGTCAGAGAGTCATATTAAGCCTGTTACGTAACCAAAGTGAGTATTTCGGTCTAGTTGGGTCATGGATAAGAAAATAAAGTCAATGGATCAATCAAACTTTTTTTGGCTCGTCTCAATTCTGATGTGCAAAATAAGATATTTTTTTGTGCTTCAGTTTCATTTATGAAAGTATGCAAATATGCTAGATAAAGCATAGTGTTTATTAATCGATTCTTTGATGAAAAAAATACTAAATGAAATGTCACTTCGTAAGGTTTAATTTTCTGAATACATAGCCTACGCTATTCATTATAAACCTAAAACAGAACATGATGCTTTCAACTTTCACATCTATCGAAGAATTTGTGAACATGGTTTATAAATGAATGTTAGAATTACGTTTGGCCATTGATTTATATTCTTCGAAAGCAGTCCCTTTAGGTACCAAACGTTGGTTTGTAATTGCCTTAAAAATTCTTTCAGAATCAACACTTGGCAGCCTAAACCTCTTTGGTGCTCTCCTTTAGAAACACATTTAAAATTCAATTTAATTAAGGAACTACAGAGAAGCGACCTTTAATTAACCATCAGGGCTTAACACGATAATGCCAAGACCACGTCGCTTTAGTCAAATAAGCCAGATTTCTTCCAGGGAAGGACAACACGACACTTAAACCAATTGTCACTTACTTTCTCATTAGCGTTCGTCTCCGAGAACTTTAAGTTCATTGTCCTAAACAGAAAGGTGGACTCGCGATCCTTCCACCGTTGGTTAAACATAGGAAGTCTTTCCGAATTTGTTCTGAAAGATATGACTGCATTGAGATGCGTCGGATATAAAGTCATCATCGAAAAACATACTCTCAAACCACCTCGACGCAGTTAGGATTTAATCGAATGACATGACCGGGTTTATACTGGTGAACCATACCGCCTTATTTACTGATTTAAGAAAACAATAGACAGCCAGTTGCCAAACTGAATGGGGCTCTAGCCAATTACATAATCGTAAATAATATTTCGGTAGCAAGCAAATTTGCCCAATGTAAATAGACAAATTTGTGTAAACATCGGAGAAACAAATAAGGAAAGATAGAAACTATAATACAGCAAAAATCACACACACAAAAATAAAAGTAATACAAAACTTACACATGACTAGCGAACATGATTAGCGAAAATTAATAATCAAAAGAAGGTCCTAAGACAATGATGGATATTCAGGTTATCATATCAAAGCTCGTTAAGGGTCAAAGTAACATTTTAAACTGTCATATATGTGACGGTCCAAATCGCTCTTAAACTGTATTACAGAGGCTGCATTAATACAGCATCGACAGTTCCAAGATGTACCTACGGTGGGAAAAAAAATTTCGAGTAGCATTGTAGTAAGAATTTTTTATGACAAGTTTGTATGGTGATCCTCGGGTATTATATTTACAGGAGAAGAGATGTTTGAACAACAAAAATCAATACCCACGGATCATCGAAACATATAAGTAATCGATCCCCCCCCCCCCATTTGCTTTCGCCAAGTAAGTGAAGGAAGACCTAATTTCTGGAGACGTTCCTTAACTGAGGTGATCGATCGTATTTAGGATTTTCTTTACCGATATCACTCGTCCACTAGTACAAAGTGAACTCACGAACCCGTGTTTATTTCTTTTTTGTTGAGCTTTTATTTGTTAGAATGTAGAGATTTCTGTTACCTCTCTGTTATACCCCTGTGACAAAGCACTTTCGGTAGTGGAGCCGTAGTCCCAATTGTACCCTTTAAATAACGAATTCATTAAGTTATCTTTATGCCAGTGGACGACAGCCCTATCAATAAAGTTGGTGGGGCAGTCATCTGGTGATTTACTGGTTCCCACTTTAAACCCAAGTCATGTTTACCCAAATGAAACGCAAGTTCATAAAGATGTCATTCACACTTTTGGGCATGTGATTGACACCATTCTTTACATTTCCTTCGACAGGAGATTTTTTCCACATATTTAAAAGTTTGACTGGACTTTGGACAAACGGAGGGGGGGGGGTTGAGGCTTAATGGCGCGTCGACAGCTTGGTCGGACAAACGGAGTAACCAAACATTTTCTAATAATTAACGTCAATGACATGCCCCCTTAAACGGATCAAGAGACGTAAATACGCTGACCTACTTTCTTTACTTATTATTGGCTTCCCTGAGTACTGATTTGCTGTTTTCGGTGAAAAAAAATGTGAGCTTTGCAAACGCCACACGCATTATACCGGGATGGTGAGGATTTTAGTCAATTTAGGAAACATTTCCTGCATTAAAGTGCTTATTAATTAGCCAATATTTAAAAATTGTTAGTACGATTCCGTACGCAAGTAATAGCGTGAAATGGCAAACGGAGAGAGCATTTTTTTTTGGCCTTAAAGTACTGAGTTTTTGTGAGGCTTATTTGATTGAGGATGCTGATGCCCCTTTCATAGGGTGAAATCCGGGAAAACACTTGCTTTTGCGCTGAGGTTTTTCGAGCATGTACTTTTTAAATAAAGCATAAATCACGGAATAGATTAAAGAAAGAAACAGTCTACATTAAAGACTGGCCGTGTGAGAAAACAAAAACATTAATGTGAAAAAGAAGGAAAAGACAACTGCCCCGAGACGGACTCGAGCCCAGGAATAGCCGAGCATTCTAACTACTGTATTACCGGGTGGACCCTGGCTACAGGCTCCAGGAAAGCTAAGTAGATGTTCAACTTTTTTCATTGGGCTGGCCTTTAGGTCACCATTGAGAATGTTGAACAGCTATTAAGCTCCGCTGGAGACCGCAGCCAGGGTGGAACCCTACTAAGCCCAGTTCAAGGAAGAAACCAGAAGGATGGTACAGGGTTTATTCCGGGCCATGCGGTTTGTCCTTATGAACATGTTGTCGGTGGTTCAGGGATCCACTAGGTTAGGCTGTAGCAGAGTGGCATACTTCCAGGAGCGTTGTTGCTGGTTAGGGACTATACCTCCCAGAGTAAAGCTTAAGGGGGCTACAGAGCCTTTTACACCCTGAGCTGCAGCCAGCTACCACCGTAGGTGGTCCAAAGAACTTCCTGCAGTATATCCTGGTATCCCATGAGCCACCTCTGCCAACAGCTACTCCAAGTGGCAAGCAAGCCATGAGCCACTTTGAACACTGATCTCCAAGGGTAAGACCGTACATGAAAATACATAGCATGACTGAAATACATTGTCAATAATAAAAAGGATCCACATAATACAGAACCATAGCTTCATAGGAGTGAGGTCCACTTGGACCCTAGCTTAGGGTCCACCCTGGTATTGCAGCCGTTAGAGCACCCGACTGGTAGGCAGGAAGTCCGGGTTGAAATCCGAGTCGAGGCAGTTGTTGTATCTTTCTGCCTGATATGAGTCTATCTTATACATATTCTCACAAGGCCAGTCTTTAACAGGGTTGTTACGATTGTAATCAAGTGATTGATCAATCATTGATTGTATAATCACTTGATTAAAATTGATATTCACCTGATTATAATCAAGGACCAGGTTGGCACAAAATGTTCATACAAAAGTACAAAAGAACGTAAACAACCAAAATAAAATACACTGCAGTTGAATATTCCGCAGTCAGGAACGTATGGATTCTACTTTTTTTGGCCTGATCCATTCAAAAATACGCAACCGATTACAACCAAAGTAGGAAATTAATGGCAACATTCAAACCCTTAAATCCAGGAAAAAATTAAAGTACTTTGCAACTTATGTACTTTTAGGTGGCAATTAGCAACTGCAGGTGATGTGACTATATTCATTTAATCAGCTCATGTGTGAGGAATGTGCCATAGTGCCACAACATCTACACCGACTTAACTTTATTACTGTAATTAATAAACAAAAACGTATCGTTAAAAGTTAAAAGTAAGGGTCTAAAAGTCAAAACCTGTAAGGAACACGGATAAGCTTTGACTGTAAGGGTCTAGGTGTCAAATTTGGCCAGTAAGACACTGCTAAGCATTAGACCCTTACTACCCGGT
>JAHWFP010269120.1:54078-72967 GCA_023313725.1 Lithobius niger
CCCCCCCCCACCAACCAAGGTTGTCACATGCTTTTGTTACCTTTTGCGTTCTTATTTGAAATGCAAATAAAAGCTTTCTTTCCTGAGGTCAGAAATAACTTTCATGATTTCTTTACTGAGGTCAGGGATAAGGGTTATAGTGACGGGGAATGGTTGTTGGACTTAGAAAAATTCGACGTGTAGCGTTTTTTTTTTTTTGAAACACCCTGTATAAAGGAATATAAAAGGAAAAATAATAAATGGCTTACGTCCATAATGGACGAACTCTTATGGCAAAAGATAACGTCCATTTTTAATACAAAATATTTGTAATATAATACTAGAAAATCTACGACAAATCGTCTCCTAATGTACTATGAAAATGGAAATTTTAAAATGGCTATTGTCAAAAAAATAAACAATAAGATAAATTTTGAAATGTGATTTTGAAATATGACAGTATTGTGTTGGCTAAGGATTGCAAATATTTTATGACAAAACATACTACCCAACTACTTACTTCCTATAATAGAATAAGACTATATATTTTATACCGTATAAACTGTCCTGCTAGTGACAATACACAAAGTATCTGGCACATAAAAGCTTTTTTGAGTTTCGTGCAATAAGTCTAATAAAGATTATTATTATTATTATTACTACTAATACTTCAAACTGTGAAAACAATTGTTGTATTTTAGAAACGACGAAACGGATAAAAACCTAGGTTTAATTATTGACACACGTTGAATTTTAAAACGTACATAAAAAAATTAATAAATAGATTAAGATATACATTGCAAAAATTGTATCAGGTAAGAAAAGTTTTAAACGATAAAATAAACTAATTTTGTATTGTATACAGCGTGAATTTAATGTTTACTCAGGTACAGAGTCGAAACTTATGGTCGAAACTTCGCATCAGACTATATCATAGATTACAACTCTTACAAAATAAAATTGTAACGGTACTTTTCGGAAATAATGTATTAAAGACAAAAGAATTTTTTAAGGAAATGAAATCTTAACAGTAGCAAAATTGAGAAATCAAACAATTATAATAAACAACTTTTCACAAATTTACGTAAAACTCAAAACAATGAAAAACAAGAAAAGACTGGGGAAAATTTCTCAAAAGTATGAGTTACCACAATGACATAACAAATATGGCTTAAGAAACAAACAATATGATATTCCTCAGATTTTCATTAAGAATAGAATAGAACAGAAGGTGCCGGCCAGTAAGGTTAAAGCTTTTTGAAGGCCCGACCGGTAGTTCAGTAGAAGCAACCAGAACTTGTGTCAGTTGTTTTTTGCTGCATAAGGGAGGAAACCGGAGTACCCAGAGGAAATCTTCGTGCAACGGGCGGGAAACAACCGGAGAAAAACCGATACATACACACTTCCCATCACCAGGATCGAACCCGGGTCTGTAAGAAGCCGGAGATGTACAGCCGGGACCCAAGAGACGACTATCGAATCTGATGACCCATTCCTAGCGGTTATCCGTGCAAATTACCAGACGGACTATTATTACGACAGCATGATGAAATTAAAGCTCCAGCTAAAAAAAATTTTACTAAGAACTAAAGATGAGCATTGAACGCAATGCAAAATTAAAATGAAAGACAATGTATTATACCACACGCCATGGCTGTTTGCTGTGACATGCATATCACGTGACTGGGCTAGTCCAATCAGACGGCTAAACAACCGTTGTTCTCGTTCGTCATTGGCTAACTCATGGTGATGTCACGGCAAACAACCATTGCGCATGGTTTAAGTTAAATTGTGTAGCTAATGTTGTTTAATATTTACGTTGTTCAACATTCTAAGTGTTGTATTATTGATTTGTGTGTATGTTACTTCTCACCAAATTCTTTGAACTTTTGAGTACCAAAAAGCAATAAAGTATTTTTATTATTATTAGTGTTATTATTAATCGAAACGTCAAAGGGTGCGTTCAGTAAGTTGTCAACATGCAAGGACTGTAAAAACGTGACAAAAGGCAACGAGGGCTATTACAGAAGCTCTGGAAAAAGCAAAGGAAAATTCCACTAGAAATAGCATGACTAGCAGCCCCGACAATAAAATCAATAGGGAAATTTTTTTTTTAAATGTAAATGATGCAGAAAAGGATGAACAAAATCAAACAACACGGGAGTGGAAATAAGTGATTTGGAAAATGATGAGAGTATTGAGAAAAAAGATGAAGACAAAAAGAAGACGAGTGAAATAAAAGATAATGAAAGAAAAGAAAAAAGAAAAGGGAAAGAAGAAAGTGATATGGCAATTGAAAGAATAGAAAAAAACTTCGAAGGATTTAAAAAAATACAACGAAATTAGCTTTGAAGGAATGCAGAAGAAGTAAATAAAGATAACAAAGAACTAAAACGTGAAAAACAGAATTTCCAAAAGACTTGACAAAATAGAAGAATTCTATGGTGGGCTAAAAAAAGAAGAAAGAGAAAATACAATCGAAATCAAGATATCTACAAGAAAAAACAAACCCAAAATGACGCAGAAACAAAAGAAACAAAAATGTCGAAATCCATGGTGTAGATAACAGAATAAAAGAAAATCTACAGAACACAATACATCCATTAGTAGAAGCACTACAAATAGGCCTAAACAATTTTGAAGACTGGCACATTGATAGAGATAAACCAGAAACAATACTGATACAGTTCAACTGCAGCGCGTATAGAGTTGTGTGAAGAAGAAAGAAAGCTAAAATAAACAAAGATATGAACGAAAGGGGGAGCAATAATAAAGTCTATATCAGTGCGCGTGTGACCCAATTCTGCAAGAGTGTAATCTGGAAAACAAAACAAAAATGAAACAATACTTAAAATTTAAAAATACCTTCATGGAGAGAAAGTGTCCTCAATAACGTTGATTTGTGTTACTGGTGACTAGTAACTAGTGACTAGTAACTAGTAACTAGTCCGCAGGCTCCCATGTTAATTCTCTTAGGGTATAACGACACGTCTACAGCTCATTAGGGAAAGTTGCCAGATCTAAATTTCGGAAGACAGGTAAAGCGTCATATGGGGAAGCGCCTTTTTCTAAAATGGGGGTTGCAGCTAGAAGCACGTGGCCCTGAAGTGGTTCGTAAGTGCAAAATTATTGTTGTAACCATTGTTTGTATTGTCATTCAACAGTAGATTATAACATGCTTAAGTGTTGCATGTTAAGTGTTAACATGCTTATCGTTTCAGTACTTATATTGTCAGAATGCACTGTTTTTGCAAATAGGTGGTTCACTAAGAGACAGAATATCTTTATCTTTTATTGCAAAGGTTTGGTCTTTTTTTTTTTTACGGTACACGAACCCTAACTGAATTATCTGCCCCACCACGATAAAAGGGACAATTTTGCTGGAAAGAAGATTAGGAAACAAAATGCACATCGTCAGCACAGGTGGGAACGAGTTCTTTATGGAGAAAAAGTGTCCTCAATAACATGACGCGGACATTTTATTTTATGTAGAATTACTGTTCTTGCAGTCTAGTGTAAGTGGCGAGTAATTTTAAACAGCTGGCGAGTTGATTAGTTTTAGTAATCTTCGTCTGCCACCAGAATATTAGAACTGTATGAAAATTTACCATTTCGTGAGTTTGTAGTATGTGTTCATGATTGAATGATTAACGTTAACCTCAGGAGAGCCAAGTGAAGGGGGATGCGCTTATTGAGTGAGCGAAGCGAACGAAAATCAGCGTTTGTTAGCCAGTGCGCTCAAAAATCGGATTAAATAGACTTAAGCATGCGAAACATGGGCATACAATACGCCAAACCATGTCCATGGCTGGTGTAACGGCTAATTGGGCAATAGCAAACGTAATAATTATGAATTAGAAAATTTAAACACACCCCACACAAAAAAAGGTTGAGGTGACTATTAGACAGTGGAATTCTTTGTATTCACAGGCCTATGAAAGTTGTGATATCCACCCAAAACTGGTATAAGAGCAGCCGCCAAGTTTCTAAGAAGGGTCGGCCTTTCAAAGTAGTGATATCATTCAACCAGGGAAAGGCCGCCAAGGTTAATCCTATTAGCCAAGTTAATCGCACGGAATAATACTTTGGACGTTAAATGAAAATTTATAGATTGCTACCGCTAGTAGCAATCTTCTAGTTTTCATTTAACTTTCGAACTATTAGTAGGTGCGATTAACTTGGCTAATAGGATTAACCTTGGCGGCCTTTCACTGGTTGAATGATATCACTACTTTGAAAGGCCGACCCTTCTTAGAAACTTGGTGGCTGCTCTTATACCAATTTTGGTTTTGGGTGGATAACAATAAAACTCTGGTCATTATTATACAGCTGTAAGTCTCTTTGACAACGACACGAAAAATAATGTCAAAATAAGAGTTAAATGATGATAATAAAAATAAAAATATATGAATATAATGATCATTGAACTAATAGTATGAATTGGAAAATATTGGAAGGTATAACTAAGCCCAAATAAGATATACACTAAAATTGAAGTGGTAACAACACTAATTTACAAAACAAAAAATCGTGTAACAAAAACAAGTTGCACAGAATTAAAAAAAAAAACATTTATGAGAAATGATTGATTGAACGAAGAACAACTAAAAAAATTAAGGAAAAAATACTTTATGGAATACCATCAAAAATGGAAACGCAGATGGAAAAAGGAAATTAGATTAGCTTAGTAATAAACTTGAAAGTGTTGAGATAGAGTAGTTTGGTGTTTCTTAAAATTACAATTGCTTGCTTACGTTCATCTCTGAAATGGATACTCAAACCAAACGACACCAAGAGACCCATGCACCACTCCGTCCACATCACCCCCCCCCCCAGGGGCCCGCGCCTCCCCCCCGCCCGCCCCCCACCCCACCTCACCCGTGCAATTGATTCCTCCGCCTAAAATGTAGTGTATGCTGTGCCCTATAGAGGTTGTGCCAATGTTTACATCGGTGAAACCAAAAGAAGTATTGGGATCCGAAACTGGTCCACTACTCTGGTCGGGCATTGGTGAGTTTGGTGTTTGGTGTTCTCGGTCGCTGTCGCCCCTAGACACGCACTCACCACCCGCCAGCGTGAAAACTTCGATGCTAAATAGCTTTGGAACGGAAGTGCTTGTAACAAATTTGCAAGAAGTAAAATAATATGAAGGAAAACGGGTAATAAGCCATTTAGCGAAAATCCTATACTAGAATAACGTAGTACAGTAAGTCACTTTGATGCACTTACGTTTCGTAGGAATGGCATGACCCGGATTCGAACCGGCAAACAGGTCCACCACCAGATCAATGCTGTTACCGACTTTACCGCTGTGGCCACTTGTTCACTGGCAACTAGGCATTGAGCCTGTAATTACACATTTAAACGTATTTAAACAGGATTGGCTTTTGAAGCTGCCTCGGTTCTATAGCGTAGTTATTTTTTGCGGCTGAATATTTTTACACAAACACTAACAGACATACAGACGGCCATAATGCACATATTTTTACTTTCATACCTCGCCAATGTTGTCCTCCAGATCACAAGACTACAGTAACAGACATGTATTATGGCTGAATTGCCTAGTTGTCACAGCTCCATAACACCTTGGACCCCCCCCCCTACTAACCATGCTGTGTGTCCCTCCTTCATCCTCCACCCCCCCCCCCCCCCAATAACTTTTTTCACAGGTTTTGTTTTATGTACACTATAATAGTAAGAACATCGAAACATTCTTCATTATACTAGAATGTACAGAATATGAGATATAAATTTATTTTATGTTTTGGTTTTGCTATGTTTTTAAAGTGACGTAAAATTAGTTTTTGGTATTAACGCGACGAATACTAACATTGGATATTTTTTGTTGTGATGTTTGATGTTTTCACGTGCTGGAATAATCATTTTATTTCGACTCAAGCCATGGCGAGTTTAAAGCAAAAGAGGCAAGTATTTATTACTATTTCGTAGTATTTAGTCAGATTAAATAGTATTTTGCTTGCAAGGTTTTCTCAAGTTGTCAGGATAACATGTCAAATTCTGCTTAATTGGCTGTGGGTTAAGTTTTCCACTAACCACGTAACTTCAAAACGGTATGAGCTCCCAATTTAGTCTATACCACTGGAAAACTTATCGAGGTAGGCTAGTCAGTTTGGTATATTTGAATAATCGGTCAAAAATTGATATGGAAAACATAGTCGAATGTCGAGTTAGGTTCGACATTCCTCTGGTCTCTAGATCAATTTTTGATCGAATATTCAAATTTGACCAAGTCTTGAGCACAAATTACAAACTCTGCGCAGATAGAGTCTTCACTCTAATGTCATTTTCATTGGTTTCTAACTTTTCTCTTCTACACCATCACGGTATCTTCACATTTTCGGTAATTTATTTATGCTTTTGTAAATGTCGCATGTTTGCCAACGTTGGTTGATACGCTGGTACCGCAGCTCGCTGCCGCCGATAAATTTTGCATATTGTAACAAGTGCTGTGTAACTTATCTTTTCAAGATTAAAAATATGAATAATAAAACATTAGTTGTTGATGTAGCCTACTTAAAAGGAAGCCGAACCCAAATCGGTATATCTGCCGTACTGTTGACGAGCGAGTGATATAAATGATTAAACTCCGAGCCAAACCATCATCTATTAGACAAAAAAATCGAATTCGTGTGAAGGGTAAGGCAAGGTTTGATCCGAAATTAAAACAGCTACAAAAAAAAAAATTCCTGTAAGGTTTCAAATACCGCAGTGTTCCTGCACTGCTAAGTACACGTGAAGCCTTACTGCTGTATTCCAAATTGCCGAGTTTTTTTGTTTTTCATAACTGTGTAATAATTATACCACACGCCATGGCTGTTTGCTGTGACGTATCACGTGACTGGGCTAGTCCAATCAAACGGCCAAACAGCCGTTGTTCTCGTTCGTCATTGGCTAACTCATGGTGACGTCACGGCAAACAGCCATTGCGCATGATTTAGTGTATATCTGGATTGCAATACTGCAGGAGGGTACTATTGTTGGCTAAACGTCATCGCTAACAGATGCTCATGTATCATCAGTAGGGTGAATGAAGCAAGCAGTCTGCATTAAAGACTGGCCTTGTGAGGATACACAATACACTAGTCTGAGAAAGACTGAAAAGACTACTGCCCCGACTGGGACTCGAACCCAGAACTTCCCGTTTACTAGCCGGGCGCTCTTTAATGCAGACTGCTTGCTTCTTTTACCCTTTACCTTGTGATTTCATCTTTATTTACTATACTTGCAGTAGGGTGATGAACGGAAAGGATTCGACTTGACCAAAGAATATTGAAAGATTTAGCTCAAAAAGTGTGTGTGTCGCTATGGGTATATCGACCTCTCGGTAATTCCAATCCAACTGGGATTAAATCTTCCGATATAAAAATAAACACAATTTACTCAGTAATTTAAATACAACGAAATAGAAACCATATATTATTTTTCTTTGTTGTAGAGTCCAAGTTGTTTTAAGTTGAGCTCTGGTTTTAATTTTATTTACGTGTGTAATGGATGAATACAGCAGTAAGGTTTCACGTGGAATAAACAGTACAGGCATCTGAAACAAAATTTGCAGTTTGTTCAGTTATTAGTTAGTTTGTTCGTGTTCTTTGCCGTTTTGGCTTTGGATCAGTTAAGCCTTACCTTAAGCATCAAACAAGCTCGTTTTTGTGTTCTAATTCGTGATATTTTGTGATACCAAGTTGGTCTTCTGTATACTCCTTGCAAACGTACTGAATTTCATGCGTTTTCCTCAATCATTCAGTGCATTCTTTTTTACGTTGATAGCATTCATCAGTACCTTTGGTCTTTATTCGTCTTATTACAGGACGGTAAGCCAAATGGGCAACGAACATTTCAGCTTTAACATGGGAGGGTGACGTCAAACCACCGGCGATGACCCACATCTTTAGTGTGGGCTGTGCAAAGAGGCTGCAAATATCAAACAGAAACTAAATGCTGGAACGGACGAAAGCCTATTAAAATAAACTAGTTGTTCCCCGGCGTAACATACGCCGGTCTAGCTGATTCCCGCTGCTTCAACTCGGCTCTAACAGTCAACATTATTGAAGCAATAGTGTTTGTTAGTAATTGTTAGGGCGCATATCCGTTCCCCTTGTCGGCCGCCCGCCCCTTTTCTTTGCTACCGTGAGAAGAATGAGCCCGCTCGCCCTTTAGCTGATTATTGAAGCTTTGTTTAATCCTGATCCCTAACAATCCTTTTAGCTCTGCTCCTGAGTTAAGTCTGCTCCTAAACGAAGTCTGCTCCTAGGCGAAGTCTGCTCCTAAGCGAAATAAATATATAGATATGGTAAGTAGCTTAACACCTACTTGAAAAAAAAACTAAAATAAGAAAAAGGACAGCAAAGAGCATCAGTACGTCATACATACCAAAACTTAGCCGAGTGAGTTTAGCACCCAGATTTTTAAGGAGCAGTAACAATTACGGTAAAGTAATTAAAATAAAAACCAAATATATATTTAAATAAAGTTCAGTTTACTCTGCCTACAATAGGTCCAAAACCTGTTTAGTATTAGCACTGCTTGCTACTGCTTATATTGCTAAATGTGCGTTGGATGTACGTTTCATTGTTGTAGAGTGCGCTCGACCAAAAGAAATTTGCTTGTATGCTAGTGACATGTGGGCTCGTGTACGAACTTGCGAGTAAAAAAAAAAATAATAATACGATCTACAAATATTAATGTCATCGCGTCTGTGGCCCACACCCATCTCATTGTCGACATCCCCTCTCCCCCCCCCAAAAAAAAAAAAACAGACATTCATTCTGCAGTCCTCTCGTTTTAAGCCATTTCAAGACCGATAAGAATACCCCATGAGACCGCATTAATTTCTTTCCTTTTCCCCATACCAATTCTATCAACTTCTTCAGCTTTTTCTACAAACTTCCCCACCCACCGACACAAGTTAATAAGATCATTTTCTGAAATTGACAACTTTTCAAAGAATTACGAGAGGGAATTTAAAAAAAATAGGGTGGAGAGCTCTTCATACCAATAGGACTCAGAGTGGGGGATGGGCACCCCAGAAAAAGAGAGTCTAGTCAAAAATAAATCTTACCCATCCATTCGTGTTTTGACCATGGACTGACATACAACCATCAGTTCATGACACTACCTCTATATTTTGACTGACCTCTAGCTGTGAGCTGTGCACACTGTGGAAGCGTGTGCAGTAACATCAATGAGCAGTAACATCACGAACTGTTTACACGCATACTGATGGTACTGTATGTAAACTGTGTCCATAATCTGCCAGCGCAGAGGAGACTGGGCTGGTACACGGTGATGTGTATTGTAAATGCACAGCGTTTTCAGAGTTTATGGTTATCACGTATTTCTTTTACTCAACCAGTGAACATTTACGAATGTCAGACCATGCTCAATTATTTGGTACACAAGGAAGTGTCATGGTGCTTTGTTGACTATTGAAATTAACAAATGCAGTACTAGCATAGTTTCCTAAATTCTTAAAGGCCAAATCCTTTTACGACAAACAATCATTTTAATCCAGACAAACCTTTTCAGTTTTTGTCCAACCAGTGACCCTAGGATAATGAAGTCAATAACATTACACCTCTTCAAGATGTGTTACGCTTTGGTAATGAATAAGGAATCATTTACGTTATTAATACCGCAAGCGAGCGAGGACTATCGCCTATTCTACGAGTGCTTCTATGAAATCGATAATTTGTGTGTTTTAGCACAAATCTTCTTTCCAGGTTTAATTTCCTGAGACCGAAGTTCGAGGGAAATGTGTTGGAAAGGAGTTGACTGCTAAAACGCACAAATTGAACACTTCATAGAAGCACTTCATTTCCGTTCTTTCCGCAAAACGATTCTCCGAAGTAATTTCATTTTACGGTTTCGATTTCGATTTCAATTTACGAAGTAATTTTGGTTTACGATGTTTAGTTTTACAATGTTTACGATGTTTTACTCTCTATGGCATAGCGATACTAGCCCCAGCACATTTCGTCAACCAACCTGTAATTTTGTTTGCTTCGTCGCAGGTGTTTCGTATTGGGCCTAAACGACATTTTAATACCGCTCATACGCCACGTTAAACGCTCCCTGACCGAAAAGCATCTTCGTGTTTCCGTGAAAGTCTGATGATTCACGAAAGTGCCTTCATTGCCATAATATGGATATAACTACTCTGAACGCTGCTGAGAAGCAGCTTCATCTTTCTGTAAAAATCCGATGATTAACGAAGGTAACGTCATTCCCCTAATATGGACATAATGAGAATGAAAGCGAAATCACGTCCTCTAAGTGAGACATACTGTACAGAGCTATGGTTTGTTCGTCGGTGACCATTCAGCAACGAGTAAAGCTTCGATTTGTATGATTACTGAAGCAGAAAGCTCTGGTGTGGTCTTTACAGTGTAAGTCGGCATGGTGATCGTTTTGTGGAAAGAAAACAAAAATTCTCAGCAAATTCGACATCAAAGCCACATGAGAAACAGCTCACGAGCAGCTCTTCTGCAATCCGGCAATAGAAGCTATCGACGGTTGTGTGATGTTTGGTTTCCGCATCGCCCCTACAATTTTTTCTTTTAGTACCATGTGTTAGATGTTAGATACTTTAGATTCATTGATTTTAAAGAGTCATTTCGGTAATTTTATACTTTGAAACGCAAAAAGAACAGTTGAGGTTTTAAGGTTTACTGTAGCTGGTATCTTCAGGACAACGGCTGTCTTAAGGACAACGGTGTCTTAAAGATGCTGCCCTGAGACGGATTATCAGTTATAGTAAACCTTAAAACCTCAACCGTTCTTTTTGAGTTTCGAAGTATAAAATTACCGAAATCGCTCTTAAAATCAGTGAAACTAAAGTATGTAACGCGTGATACTATATGAGAAATTTACAGGTGATACTTTAACCAAACCTTTCGAACCAGCGTTGTTTAAAAGTGATACCAGTACCAGACTTTTTTTTAATTTTTCCCTCTTTTTAAAGAACTTTTTTCCGATAGAACCTTAGAGGGGCCATTCAAAAAGCGTGTGGTAGTTTTAAGAGCAATGTATTTTCTTTTAATCCATTGGTCGCTATTATGGTCGCTTGTATCCTCATTCAAGAACCCTTCCCCCACCCCCACCTCCTCCCCCCTCAACCTCCCCAATGCAAGCCCATGATCCTTTTGTTTGACCACTCAGTGAATACAAGGCAAAAGTATTAATGGAACCTTTCAATTGCAATGCATCCATTTTAAACTCGGGACGTGTTTTGTTACTAACGGACGAATAATGGTTTTAGAATGCACGTTGAAGTTCTGTCTAGATTTATCTTAAAGCTTAGTGGCAACAGGGAGTAGTTAATCTTACAGTCGCAATCTTCGCAACGTGACGTCACAGAAGGCATATAGCGTTCATCAAGAGCGCAAAAGCACAGACAAAATTGCCCTGGAAATCGTAGATTAAGCCGGCCGACATTGGAATTCAAAGATGCCGGCAAATAAACATTGCGCTGTCACTGATTACCAAAACAATTCGTGGTATTTTTACAAACCACATATGGCAAATATGCTAATTTACCTTCACCAAATTCGCTCTCCCTCGCTCACTTTAGTGTTGTTTTCTGGTCATATTTGGGGTATTGGCTTATTTGGGATATATGGCGTATTGGAATACACAACAACTTTTTTTCTACACACACAGAACTTTTATGAAACCGCTTTATGAAACCGGAACAACATGGACACTGGCACGGGCGCTCCTAGGTTGTAGCGTGTTCTATCCAGTGTTGGAACGCCGAATTTCAGGTTTCATGAAAGTTTTGTGTATGTAGCAAAAAGTTGTTGTTTGTTCCAATGAGCCACCGTACACGCGTTTCTTCCCATTTGCCCTCCAAACTCATGCTCATGGGGTATGACGCTTGCCAACATGGGTCCTCCCGCAACGAAATGAGTATATTGCTCTAAGGTAGCAATAATACTATTGTCTCATTACCTAGTAACCCTTATTGTACAACTCTTTCATTGTTGGACCATTGTTGGAGCAGTGGATTTATATCATGAAGACACACTGCTGCAACAATGAAACCGTTGTCGTAAAAGGATATATCTCCCAGCGCCATTTTTCTCGATCCACCACATCAAGTACGGCCCCAAAGGTCTATTTACTTATCGTTAGTCTTTCCCTTGCTAAAAAACCGTTTTATAATGTGGCATCTAGGAGATTTTCTGTTGAATATTGTTAACTATATTTAAGAACGACCCGTAACTATATGATGCGTTGCGCGCATACAAAAATCATGACGTTTTATCTCTGTGTGTACATCTACTAATATTCTAATAATTACCATGAGATCTAAAATCTAATACACTAATGCGGTAAAAATTAAAATTAATTATTCCAATAGATCGCCGAAGAAAAATTATAAGACACTAGCCTAGAAAATTATAATTGTGATGTTAAAATACGAGAATCATTCCGGTTTGTCACGACACAATCGTTGACTTGATTTTGTCTCGTGTACTATTCCCAAAGCCAATCGAGACTAGCTATGCGAGGAACGCAGCTATACCACCCCAGCCGACCTTGGCGATGTAATTGCTCGGATGACGATCTGCGCGTAACTGTAATTTGGCACGCGGAATGTTATAAGACAGGCCGGGTGTCCCTTTAATTTACGTCAGTACGAAAAGAAAGTCCTTTGGTTCTTACTTACATAAGTAAATCTACTACCGATATCAATGTTTACGTGTCAATGTTTCCAAAATAATACATTTATTGCAGCTGAAGAAAGACCCGAATAGTAGAAATTGATTAAAATGAAAAATAAGACATTTATTGCAGTTACTAAGTTTCAAAAACGGAGTTGGAGCCCAATAATGGCTCGTTATACTATCACAACAATGGCTCGGATACTAACAACGCAAATCGTTGTTGTACAAATATGTTCGACGATTGTTCGGCAATAATGCGGTAACATTGTCACTCTATTGCAACAATGGTTCGTTCACTAAAGATTCAACTCGTCGTGTACAAGTATGTTAGACGATGGCATTCGGCAACAATGCGGTAAAACTTCAGTATACAGCGAAAGTCTTACTCCATTGTTGCTGAACGCCGTCGTCCAACTGATGCATGTGTCTAAGACGAGCCCAACTCGTCATAGACAAGACCAAAGTTGAAATATTAAAGACAAAGAGTCCAAGCTATACGCGAGATGGGCAACAATGGAGAAACAACAACATTACTAGGTTCCCTTACCAATCCGTGACGGTCATGGCTCAGTTGGTAGAGGTGTGTGCCTGAAATTAAAGCGTTCTTTCAAGTGCTAGTTCGAGTCCCGTCCAAGTAAACCCCACTCTTGTGGAGATTAGACTGCAGATATAAAATTAATTATTTGTTAAATTAAGAAATCAGGCAGTTCATTTTGTGCAACAACTTTTGTGAGGCCTGGACCACGTAAATATCAGTGGTGGCAATAAACACTGGTAGCATATGCTGCCTATCAGTTCCTTCTCTGTTGCAAAAGTAAGCCAACGTGGCGGTTGCTAACGTTGGAAGCACGGTATCACCAAAACTCATTTTATTTTCACAAAAATACGTTGCAAATCATCAACATCGAATATCCACTGCATCAAGAAGATTCTCTCCATTGACAATTTCCATTTCGGTTTCCATTTCAGGAAAAAGGTTTTTTGTACCATCCCTCCTGCGGTTACCTTTTAGCTCATTTGAAAAACGATGACATTGAAAAAGAGGAGAATGCGTTCGACAGCCGGTAAAAAGAACAGAAAAAGGGGGAGGGAAAACATTCATCGCCATTTAAAATGACAAATTTGATCCAAGATTATTTTTAGAATTTGTAGAAACCGAGCTGCAAGGCTTCAAGAATAAAAACAAAGGTGCCAGAGGACATGGCGTTGTTTCCATACATGCTGTAACTATCAACAGACGATATTAGAATTAACGTCCTCTTCAACTACTAACGTTATTTTAAAGATGGAGAGAGATAATTCGCTAGGTAATTCCTAGATTTCTTTACATGCCACAATCGGCATGAGCACGAGCGTAACACAAACTGATTTAAAAGTCGTTTGCGTTGAGGGACCGAAAACGAAATAATACAAACCCAAGACCGAACTAATCAGTCTAAGAAATTAAGCATCTTTATTAGAGTCACGTAAAAACAGTCCTCATAATACTTAGCGCCACGCCAAACATCCTGTCACTACAAGTAAGAGCTTGCCACATGATAGTCTTAATTAATTTCGCAAACTAACTTTGTTAATAATATTTTTTTCTCTGAAAGCGATGGCCTCCTTTAATCAAGCTTTAACGATGGCGAGGTCGAGCTGTAACGGCTTGTCTTTATCAGTAGACAAGTAGACCACACACTGTGAATTAATGGTTCAAATGTCTCTCTTCCTAACTCTTTAACCGTCCCCTGTAGGCTTCAAAAGCACTCGGTGGGAACGCGTCATGGCACTAGCGAGGAACACACGCTCTATTACATGTAAGAACAAGCTTGATTACACAACGACTCGCCTTTGCATTCTCTCAGAATTTAATCGCGATGGCAAAGGCGTTGTTACCATGGTAACCAGGTTCTTTGGATTAGGTAAATCCGACATCGTTTGAGCAAATACTTGCAGTCTTACAAATCTGTAACAATACGATACGCAATTCCTCCCGATGAAACAATTTTCTTACTCGCATCTGAACTCACTTTGTTGACTGTTTTCGGTGTGAGCTGGCAGAGCTAAAACCGTTGGAATTTCATATGACTTCAAGCTTATAGCTGCGAGAATGTAATGGCGAACCGTAGCGCCCTAACCACTTAGTACACGAAGCTAATTCCGCGTAGAAGACGCCCAAAAATAATCCTTGGATAATAACCGACTCTTCTACCCTCCCCTTCCCCGCTCTCCCAGTAGTGGCGTAAAGAAGGCGTCTCCAATACAATTCTGCCCCTAGTACTGAGTCGTGACACCATGAGGCCAGTTGTAGGAACAAGTGACCGTTTTTATTTTTGCGTTAAACATATACCTAAAATACGACAATGTAGGTTTCTACATTATAAAATGTGTGAATAGTGTCACTTGTACTACGATTTGTCCAAGCATGTATAGAATTCGCAACAATAGCGTTTCCATGACCGCGAATCATGGAAGGCGTTTTATTCTCAAGCCAAGGCCGACTGAGGTAAAAATTGCGTATCTTGCACTCCAGCCCCGCGTCTGTTCTTGTGCGTGCTGGAAAGTTGATCCTTTAGTATTGCTTTGGTCAGTTAGATTTTGCCGATATTAAATTAACGGACGTGGAGCCAGAAATCTAAATCTGCAGTTTCTCACCCAGAAGACCTGGTGACAAGCTGTAGACTACAAAACAATAGTTACAAAATGGAGACCCCCCCCCCGCGTCCTGTGTATGCGTTTGTTCCCTCCTGCTTATGCAGTGTCCTTCTAGAGGGAATGCACCTTTAAAGCGGCATCCTCCCTCACAACTTCTTTAAATACGACTGTGCGCGGCCAAGCGGAAGATCAAGCTTTCTATCAGTGGCATCCAGGAAGTATTTATTTATTGGAAGCTCAACTCGAACCGAGGTTACCGTGATTTATGCGAGCTAGAAAATCAATTTTGGGTTGACAGATTAAAGAACGGTGCGTTCTATGGAGTAGGTTATATCAGGTGCAAACGAAGCATACGTGTAACGTGGGGAACAGATTATTGTAACTTATTCACTGGAATAGGGTACTTGTCGGATCGGATCGGATCGGAGCACGGTCTTCACGACACCGAAACGCCAGCTTAACTGGAAATGAAATGACAGATTCAGAAGTCTAGTTTACCTTGTTTATTTATTTATCTCATATATTGGTACAAATTAATTAGTTGGGTTTACGCAAGTTCAGTTAGGGGCCGGTCATTTTTGTCGGGGAGGTGGGGGATGGTATCACACAGTTTTTAAGCACTGTCAAGGGACGGGGGGGGGGGGTCACACAAAAAAAGCACTGACCAAATTGGAGGAAAAAGTCATTTTTGGACGTCAAAAATGACACTTTCAGCAGTCAAAATATAAAAACGCCTTACTTCTGGGGGGGGGGGGGAACTCACCACATCCCGTAGATGGGAGTGTTAACACGGTTGTAAAGCTGTTAATCTGTACGACTTAGTGTCGTTTTTTTAATAAACTTTCTAGAAAAGCCTTAGCCTTAGCTCCTGATTATTTGGCTTCTTCTGTCTTTCAGGTAGGCTACTAACAATGTTAGGGTTGTGGACTCACTATCCAACAATGTATTCATTACACTTATCTAGACACACGCTAGTGTGTCGCCGCCAAGTAGATCATTTATTGTTGTTGGAGCTTAATTGTTAGAGCGTAATTGTTAAGAGTGTAATTGTTGTCTGATGGCGGCTCACTAGCAGACTGTGTCTGTAACCTGTAACGAGCTTATATTATACATGATTTCAGCATACTGGTGTAAATTCGACCCCATGCGGTAGAAATCTTTGCAAATCGTTGAAATCAGATGTCTTGGGTCCAGTAACGAAAAATGCCACAACATTAAAGTGTGGGAAGGTGTCCTTTGTGAAGAAATAAATAGACATAAATCGCTGGAAATTTTCCTTTGTGGAGAAAACGTGCCCTAAGTAGCGTTGATTTTGTGTTACTGGTTAGCTTGCTAACTAACTAGCTAGCTACTACTAGCTAAGGTCAAGTCTCACATGTTAATTCTCATAGGGTATAAAAACAAGTCTACAGCGCGTTAGGAAAGGTTTGCGTATCTAAATTTTGGCACACCGGTAAAGAGTAGTGCGGGGGAGTGCCTTTTTGTAATATAGGGGTTGCAGCTAGAAGCACGTGGCCCTGAAGTTGCGCGTAAATGCAAAATTATTGTTGCAACCATTGTTTGTATTATTATTCAACAGTCTATTACAACATGCTTAAGTGTTATACGCGCACCGTTTCAGTACTTATGTATCGCAACAATTCACTCGAGTTTTAACAAAGCAACTATTCTTAAAATTATTGCTCTGTTTGCTTCAACGACATGGTAAATAAACTACCCTTGGTTTCTGGTTGGTTAGCGTTTAGTGAGTTATATCAGCCGTGTATATACATGATGGAAGTCCTCTCTCCAGCAAAACTAAAACTATTAATTTCTTCGTTTCTATTCAACAAATTTCGACGAAACTTGGCCAGATAGTAAGTAGCAACTTTTCCCAACTTTATACCAACTTTTATACGTACGGAGCCACACGGAAATTTGAAAACTGTTCACTTCTTGTTGTTGTTGTTGTTCTTGTGTGACACGTTTTCAGAAAAAACTACTGCAACTACCTAAAACCTGAAACATGATCTAAGTCAGAAATGTCCATGGGCTTCATTCACAGAGATCACTTTTTCAATTGATCGAGCCATTCCGGAGTTACATTGTTTTAACCAGTTATAATTATGGAACTTTTGCCACTCAGCAAACGTCAGATTCATTTTTCGGGTGCACGTGTTAAGTCTCTGCTACTAGGTTGATTGTTGAATGGTAAGACTGAGTATCAAGGCTTCAGAAATAAATCGAATCAAATCGAAAGAATCAATACTCCTGATTAAAAGCATTGAAACATTGAAAAAATCCGTGTTTCAGCTAAACGGATATAGTTTTGAACCAAACTAAGCAATGTTGTTGATTTCGACGCTGGAAATTGGCAGCTAGAAACGATACAATGTCTTATTTATTTCGTAGATTCAAGCTTTCAGAGCTGAGCGGAATTGTTTAAAGTGGGCAGCACCAATCGACTGCATGCATAAACCTTTGTAGCGCGACGCCATCGCTGTGAAAAAGGTACACGGATTATAAACAAAAACGTTAAGTGTGCCGTAAAAAAAAGGATATATGATTGAAGTTTCACTTTACTTGTTAAAATGTACACGGAAGAAAAAAAATGATGATTTTTAATTGCAATAAGCAAATATACAATCGTGAAAATTACATCTGTTTAAGTGCTGCTGTGCTTTACCAATCATATATTTAAAACGTAAAGCACAACAGCACGTAAACAGATGCAATTTTCTCAATTGTAAATATGCTTATTTCAATTAAAATTCATCAATTTTTATCCGTGTAGATTTTAACAAGTAAAGTGAAACTTCAATCATATAACCCTTTTTTTTTACGACACACTTACCGTTTTTGTTTATAATATTATATGATACTAGCTGTACCCCCGGCGTAACATACATACGTCGGTCTAGCCGGTTCCCGCATACCTCAGCGGAACACAGTAGTGGGCCCCGGATTCCCCTATTGTGTGGTCTGAATATCCACATCCCGGCTCCCCCTCCCTTTGAACCCTTGTTGATTTGTGTTATTGAAGTAAATGTCTATTTTCAGTGGAGGACGTTTCTACGTTCTGATACCAAGCCCAATAAACCCAACAACGGTCGTGCATGCAGTGATTGTTACTCAACCAACTTTGAAACTCTTCAAGTCGGCTCCAAGAGCTAGCATTATTAAAGCAATATGTCGATTATTACTACAGGCCACATCCGTTTATTTGACATTGTCGGTCGCTCGCCCTCTTTAATTGCAGCGCATAATAATAATGATGAATTTGCTTGCCCAACCTAAGCGTATCTTCTTACATTATACACCAAAGCATCATAGCAGAAATGAAGACAACGACGATCTCCGAAAAGGGAACAATGAAAACGTGCGAGTGTGTCAATTCTTTGGAAACAAGTTGAAACTGGGACGTTGTTGCCTTGAAAAGAAGTGGAAATTGGCACATTGTTGCCTCGACTATCAATTTGCTCTGCGCGATCATCGCTAAGGCATGTCTTAAATGACAGTCATGTACGAAGGACAGTTATTTTTCATACGGTACGCATCGCATAAGCCACAGCGAAAGACTGGGAGTGGGGGGGGGGGGGGGGGGG
>JAHWFP010269120.1:82933-98064 GCA_023313725.1 Lithobius niger
CCCCCCCCCCCCCCCCCCCAAGTAAAAATCAATAAACTAAAAAAATGATTCCACAGGAAGGACAATGAGGTCTCAAGAGGTGGTCCTCGTGCCATTCTTACAAAAATTATTGTTAAGCCCAACCAATCGTAATGTCGTTTTCTCTTTTGACGCTCTATAGGATTTGGCTGAATACGGCAAAGTTGTGTGGTAGGAAATAAGGCAACACTCAGCGAAAAGGAATTAAGACCCTTTTAAGAAACCACCATACCGCCCCTACTATACTTATAGCTTTTAAAAGAACCGTGCGTACCCCCACCAATTCTACATAGACGCAAACCATTGATCAGTTTGGGATGGTGTCGCCATCTCTTAGGTGAGAAAGTAAACTGTTGGTCGCGAGTAGGGCTCCACGACAGCACTTAATGGAACTTGGATGAAAACCAGCGTACGCGGCCAGTGTGACGTTCGCACCCAAACAATACCCGAATTAAAAATTAATGATTGCGCTAGACAGGACTTCCAATGTGTTGAATGTGCTAGCAAGAATAAGCGTTAAAGGGCTGCGGCACCCTAAAGTTAAGGCCGCCCGTGCACTGAACGACTTGGCCGCGCGGCCAGGTCGCTGCAGCCAATGAGAATGCTTACCGTTTATGTAAAACCACGCCCTAATCATTTTCATTGGCTGCAGCAACCTGGCCGCGCGGCTAAGTTGCTCAGTGCGCGGGCGGCCTAAGGGTGCTCACTTCACACCAGCACCCAAAATGAATGTGCTACTCAACACAATGATTGTGCTAAATAGTACTTGCGATGAGCTGAATCATTGTTTTGAGTAGCACGTTCATTTTGGGTGCTGGTGTGAAGTTAGCACTTTCAAATTTGGAGTACTTTGGGGTGCCGTCACCCTTTAACGGAAGTAGCACAATCGCTAATTCTTGCTAGCACATTCAGCACATCGGAAGTACCATCTAGCACAATCATTAATTTTTAATTCGGCTAACGTTTGGGTACTAACCTTTCACGCGTGCATACGCGACTAGCTTGGCAATATGGCTACCGAAAGCGCCACTGATTCGATTGATTTCTCCAGTTGCATCTTTCTGTCAGCCGAGGGCGTTAATTACAGTTCAAAAGAAACTGCCGCTCTTTCCCTTCAAATACTTTCTGCATAAACGAACATGTCGCTATTTTATTCCAAACGCGTAGAATTAGCGTAACTGGAGTAGTTTTGATTCGAGGGAGGCCGTGACGAAGATTGGGTTTGATACGATGGTTCGGGATCTGGAGGAGGGTTCCATTGTGCGTTGCTGTTAGCAGGACCCAAAAGAACGTGGTAATCTTCTCGTTGCTAGATTCCCGGTGTTGCAGCACTAAACGAACATTATTTTACGGTAATGGTGAGTGTTTGGACGATTTATTGCTACGTCAAACGATAGTTTAATACATTTTTAACGTTAATAGAAAATGATGTAGCGCAATAAACAGTACAATACACACGTGTACAGTCTCGTTCAAAAGTATGCCGTCCAAGACTATGCTAAATTTAAACAATAGCCACTCGCTCTTCAAGAATGGCTGTAATGTACACAGCTACATACTTCGATTTGGTCTCCTGGTTCTAAGATGGTCTGGAGCATTCCAGTGCTATAGTCCAAAGAAGAACGATAATTGGTAGGACTATAGGATTAATCTTTGCTATAGTCCGCACTTAGCGTTTGTACCAATTGGATCATGGCATGAAGTGTGGATACGATTTGTTTAGATTTAGGTGATAGTTTTAAGTTACTGAAGAACTCGTCCTTAGTGCTCTCGTAGACTATAAATAAATAATACATACTGGAGCGTGGTATTGTTGTAGTGAGAGTCGTGTATGGTGCACCACACCCGTCAAATAAGCAAAGAAATGTTTTGTTGAGCCATGATTTTTCGATCAGCGTCACCCAAAAGACGCTGATTGAAAAATCTTGGGTGAGCTAACTAATAATTACGGTAAACCAGAGACTTCAGGTTATTCATTTATAAAATATGAATGATCAAGGTTTTTTGTTATGTAACGATGTTGCCTTTACCTGTTCTCTTCATCATATTTCGTTTGAATAATGTCTCTAAATTGTTTAGATTTTGGCTACTAATTTATTTACTTAAATCACGCTCCTGCTTAAATCAACTAACTAAATGACTAACTAAACTAAACGACTTTCATTTCATTGTAGCCAGGTCATCGTGGCTGGACAGTGGCAGAACTCATAGAGCCCACATGTATTTACGTGCCCAAACTAAAAGTTCTTAACGATTCCCACCTAATTTTGTTGGTTAAAATTGTGATATCAAATGCTTAGGCAATTTCATACATTAATTGTTCAAAGGGAAAACGCGAAAAGTGAAAATTTCTTACTGCACAATTTTCAATTTTGCAATAAATACACAATAAATCAGAAGGTAAGCAGTTTACAAAGTAGTCTGCATTAAAGGTTGACGTTATGAAGATATCGATAAAAGCTGAGAAAGAAACAAACGACAACTGCCCCGACTGGGACTAAGAAAGAAAGAATTTTCATTAATGTCTAAAGCATGATCTAGGAAATTAAGTGGCGACTCTATCACAACTTCACACGGCAAAAACTTCTTTGATTTCTTTGGCTCTTTTTTCTTTGGTTCGTTGTAAGTGTTCATTCATCCAAAAAAAGGACCCAAATAAGGAAAAAAAATATTTTTGAGCCCCATTGGATACTACATTGTGTAGTCCAAGTTTAATTATCGGCATTGATTCACTCGCATGTCTATTCTATATTATAATGGAAGACGGCACTTCTTTGTCTTCTTTAAATTTAGCATTATAATACGTGTTATATTCGTCGTATAAATGACTTTTCGGAATTCCGAATCAGCAAAAGACCAGATTCAACAAGATTATATTATTGATAATAATTTTTTAACCAGATTAACTATATCTAACAAATGAAGAGCATGATGGAACCAAGATTGTGGCCTGCTCTGGAAACAACTTGCAACACTGCAAAGATGCTTTATTTTCGAAAAATTAGCACTAGCAGCCTCCTAGCTAGGGAATATTAATCTCACGTACACAAATTGTTCCATGCATCTTTCCTGTGTCACGTCTTCCTGGTTCGTGCTGCTACTTCCTCCCTTCCCCTTGATAGGTTTTTCTACTGGTTATTTATGTTTGTTGCTTTTCAGTTGTACGTTGTTTTCTTAGTCAAAATGAGGTCAGATTCGTCAGAATTGCTTTGATTACAGTATCTTTTGTCGCTTTAATGTGGAAAGTGCTTATATTATCAATACGTGCCGACTTTGGATTTTTAATCATTTTTAATATTAATTATTTCTCGATTTTGTTGAACTTGTACGAACATTCATTTTTTAAACGAATCTTTTTTTTTTTAAACATCACTATAAAAATTTCCTTTTGTTATAGTCTATCATTGTACATATTTTAAAATCTGGTACATGCTTATTAAAGTTTTCATTAAATAAATCATAGGTTTTATGAATTATACCAGCTTAAGCATAGGCTCTCATAATCCAGGATGGAATTTATACAGGCAACATACACTAAATCCAACAACTTAAAGATTAAATAAAATGACAAGCAATTGCTGGTTATGAAGACTATTTAATTTCGATGTAATGTACGCTGTTTGGCCAAATTAAGTAAACTGTAAAATCATGATATCCAATATATGATTATGGAGAATAATATTGATGTCATTTCGCTCTAACGAGTTATGTATTCATGGAGTTCGTATTAAAATGTAGCTTACGCGGCTAATGAGCAGTACTAATATATGGACATTAGATTATTAATAAATAAATATGTGGACTGTATTCTCAATTAAAATTGCTAGCATTTAATAACAATCAAATTCAACCAATAATCAAAGAATACTTAACCTCTGTGCAGCCCATGCCTGGTTGCCCATAGCAACGGCACAACCGGGTTCCTACACACGGATATCTCATCTTATATCTTATCTTAAATGAAAGCAATAGGAGAATTAAAAAAGAATAAAGCCTACTAAAATTTCACAAATAAACACAATGGTCGCGCAACATCTTCTACACACGGAGACCGGCCTAATTGAACAGGAACCACTAGTTTACTTGTAAACTAGGAGCACAAGATGAACGCCACAAGACTGCGATCGGACAAAGTCTAACTCTCCTTATTATTTGCTTTACTTATAAATCTGTAGATTCAAGGATACAGTGATTCAGACTTCAGCTGAACCCGTATTGCTCTCTCCTTACTTTTATATAACGAATCTTTTCCCACAAGATGTTTAGATAACCTAAGACCAATCTGTGGATACTTGCTAACTCTGATATGTACAAATTGCCAAACAATGATAGGGGGCGCCCCCTCCCCCGAGTAAACTACGCATAATAGGAATAAAATAAAAGTACCAGTAGGTAGCCCATTTTATTGTGGGTTTAAACTCACACGCTCAATATTCAGTGTTCTCTCCATTGGCGTCACGAACATATTGAAGACGAGCAGGGTAGGAAGGCAAAAGTGACTCAAAAATCCGTGTTGGTTACGGCCGCGCGGTTCTTTCGTAATAACTCCAAAACCAGCAGTGTCGGCATCATGAAACTTGGTGTCAGGGTAGGGCTCGTCCCCACGCGCGTTTTAAGCCCAACCACAAGTCCATGCGCACCCTGTGAGCTGAGCTATTAAAAAACAAAACACGCGCGATGGATGTTGCACTGCAGCGCACTCCACATCTGCGTTGAACTCCCATTTCCCGAAGCACAGCATCGATGTGCTTTTCTATCTTAGTACGACTAAATAGAATTGGTAGTGGTTCAGAAAACATTCTTTTTTCAACATTGTCCTTCAAGATGGATCCAAAATTTTCACACAAATTCATAAAATGGCGTTCAACACAGATCTTTTTTAGTCTCATTTGCCTTTCTACCCTGCTCGCCTTCAATCTGTTCGTGACGCCAATGGAGTGAACGCTGAATATTGAGCTTGGTGGTCGGTCTTTCGGAAAGGAGGTGCCAGAAGAACATTTCTTGGACATGCTGAGACAATGTGGAATGGCTGAAACCGACAGGATTGAGAGATTGTGATCCAGATGGTCCGAAAAAAGGAGGAGAGCCGACGGGATGACGGTGGCCGGTCATCCGGCAGCTGTGACGGTACTAACAAGCAAAACGATGGCTTGCCTTGGGACAAGCCACAGCAACCCCAGGGTCGATTGATGCCACGGATTCCGATCGACAATGATGGACTACGACCGTGGAAGGGAACCACTGGATCGGAGGGCGGAAGGCCTGCTGTAGGTGGCGCCGTTAAAACTGGCGAAGAAGCTTTCGACAAGGTTCAGGTTTGACAGGGGTGATGGTTTTTCGGTGACAGAGAGGATGATGAAATACGTGTCCGGGAGGGTGTGAGGACAGTTCAAGCCGGTTGAGATGGAACCCAACTGGTTGTGAAAAACGAAAAGGTGATGGCCAGGAACCAAGGTCGTGTATGAGACGAGACGTCCAAGGAGCAGAAAGCGAGGAGCACGAAGCAGGAGGGAACGCCAATCCAGAACATGATGCGAGTGAAGAAGACGGGTAAAGAGACAGCAACGGGATAAGCGGGAAGCTTGGCGTTGAAGGGGTAGAGTACTTCGGTGAAGAAGCTGTCAGTGAGAGACGAGATCACGCCTTGAGCAGGATGGTCTTTCGGGAGGAAAAACGAAAGCAGTGTTCACGATGAGCCGAGGAGGAGAAGGCGACAGTGAATGTCGTAGATGAAGAGCCGGAGCCAGCCACGTTGGTAAGAGAGGGGACGGGCGGAATTTGACGAGTAATCCCAGAGAGGGTAGAAGTGCAGGAAGATCCCGAAAGAAACGACGATTGTTGGGTGAGCGACGCCAGCCAGAGATGCAGATCGATTGAAAGGCGTGTCCAGTTTGACGGCAGAGCAACGGTGAGATCCGAGAAGGCGGTCTCAGCATGAAAACGAAAAATCACAGTAGCAGATGAGTGTGGAGAATGTTAATGGAGTACGAAAGAAGCAGGATAATAACAAAAGCGTCCACTCATGCCATTCCGTTGTTAAGGAAACTCTTATTGGAGGTGTGCGCATGCACACTTGGGTTGCCAAGCTAGCCGGCGCTTCACATCTAAAAAACCTCTAGGGAAAGCAGCATTCGAGGAAGGAATGCAAATATCACAGGTAATGTATATTCCAACTGCATATAGACATGCCATTTACTTTAATATCCAAGTGATGGAGTAACATAAAGGAGAACCTGGAGGACTCAATGGAGTGTCCATGATAATATTACGTTATGTTCCATCTCCCGAGAGGCCAAATATGGAATGACTGGTCGTAATTATTTTGTGGGACGTACAAAGCTACAAAATGTTAAAAATGTTTTTTGCAGGTTTTAATCTGATGCATAGGTTCTAAAAATTAAACTTTAAAAAAAAATATTGTTAATACAATGAGAACACCAATCAATTTCGCGCTTATTTGTGCTTACTACAATATATTTTCAAATGTTTAGGCTACATAAAAGTAAGTTATAGTTACCTTTAGTACAAATAACATATGGATTATTAGTTAACAACTGTTAACATTGAAAGGAAAATGAACATACCTTTTAAACACAATTCAAACATAGAAGCAGGGCTAGTTTGAAGCGTAGAAGGAAATGGCTTCTTCATGCCAAGGCCAACTGGAATAAAACTCGTGTCTCGCCTCCCGACTCAACGTTACGCACGTGTTGAAAATTGTCGCCTTTTAACTGCTTTGGTAAAATTAGCTGATAACTGCTTTCAAGGAAAACAACCCATCTTAACCCGTGAAGGTAACCTAAGGACGGCATGCATCCATTGTGCACTAGTCGATAGCTGCCATTATCAGATTACAGAAGAGCTACTCATGAGCCGTTTCTCACTCGGTATTGTCGTTGATGATGCTGATAGGGTTACTGGTAAATTGCTCGCCGAAAATTGCTCCCCGGCAAATTTCTCACGGACAATTGCTCGCCAAGAAAATTGCTCGCATGAAAATTGATCGCCGGGAAAATTGCTCGTCCGAAAATTGACCGTGCGGTTAATTGCTCGCCACATTTTTAAAAAAAATTTAATTTATTTATTTTTTATTTTTTTTAACAGTTATTAGTTTTTTAACTGTAATTTTTGCAGTTTTTTCATGTATTTGAGTGGCATAAAATCAAGTTGCAACGACAAAAACATAAATGCAGTCAAATACAGGATGTACTTCATTACAGGATTGACTTCATTAAAAAGAAAATAGCTCATCCCCCCTTCCCCCATTTTCAAAAATGATAAAAAAAAAAGGACTTTTTTTTCAAGTACATATTGAGTAAAAGTGTTTTTACTCAATGTGTACTTACTTGAAAAAAAAAGTGCGTGTGTGCGTGTACCTCTCTCTACTCCTCTTGAGAACCAAATGAAAGATAATTAAATTGCGCTTCACTTAGGCCGATTTTTGTCGCTGCAACTTGATTTTATGCCACTCAAATACATGAAAAAACTGCAAAGATTACTGTTAAAAAACTAGTAACTGTTAAAAAAAATAAAAAAAAATTAAATTTTTAAAAAAATTAGACGAGCAATTAACCGCATGGCCAATTTTCCCGGCGATCAATTTTCTTGGAGAGCAATTGTCCGTGAGCAATTTACCGGACACGGCTGATAGTCCTCGAACGCTTACGGTGTTAATGTTGTAGATAAGAGTCTGGCAATTTTGAATCAACTGGCCTCGAATTGGGAAATGAAACTCGTAACTTCTCTCCCAGATTACCTTGTGACAAGGGATGGACTATATGAAGCGGTAGTTACAGCATGGACACTCCCTCGTCCTAGACACGTGTATGTATTTATAAACTCCTGATCAGTGTAAATCACCTTATGTCTTTCAGTAAAAGTAGTCCCAAACTTGGCATTGTGGCAGTGAAGCGTTTAAAACGAGTTTGTGCCCATTCCAAACCATTAGTCGTAAAAAGGCTCCACATCGAAAACAACCAAGTGTTACCTTATCAAAATCAAACTAGCACACATCCCTAGTTTAACTTCATTTTTAATAAGTATGCAATTTTGATTTTGAGTGATGCTAAATAGTTTGAATCTTCGCCATGACAAGGCAGGCCACGTATGCAATTCTCCATTATCTCTCCCCCCCCCCCTTCCACTTAAAAGAAGGCAGAAATGGAGTTTGATGCTTTAGGCAGCTATGGGACCTATTCTGGACATTTTCTCAGCCCATTCCGTCGAAGGCTTCCAGTTTAACAGCTTATCAGTCCCATTGCTGTCTTGTACTTCTGTTTTTAAAAATATGTAACAAGACTCGGAATGAGCCGGTTCATGTATGTTGCTTCTGACGACATAAGGCTAAAAGATAAAATAAAATTAATTTAACTTTTCCAAAATGCACAGGTCTGTGTGATAGCATGCCACCCCCCCCCCCCCCCCATTAGCTGTTCACGTAGTAGTACGTTTTAACTAATGTTAACTAGGCTAAACTTTCAATGCTTTTTTTTTTTTTTTCTAGTACACTATTGCAGCTACGCTATTTGTTAATACAGTTCTAAATAAATATTTTGTATTGAGTGCTATAGTAAATACAAAGCACTCATTTTGAGGAAGCATAGTTAACAATAGTCCACAAATGCAAATTTGGAACAGCGTACAATAGTCTAGTTTGTAACTACGGTTGTCACTTTTGCCAAAATGGCAGTGGCGACTGGCGTTAACAAATTTGGTCAGGGCCCCTACGCAAAACTTGTGTTGGTTCCCCCCACCCCCTCAATTATTTTTTTTTAGACACTAGAAATATTAAAACTTGAACTTGCACGTAAACCTATGTTCATGAAATCTGATACATAGAAATGTTAGCAAAATCTATCGGCGACCTAAGATTTCTTTTTCTCATTTCAGTTATGGGTTTACAAAATCCGCCATCACGAAGCAAATGCTTGCACGCAGCGGTTCTGCCTTACGTTATAATTTTCAAAACTGGATTTAATAAAACGGTACAGCAAATAACAAGAAAAATACATTAAATAGTGCACATTTATTAGGCACCACCTGACACGCTTCAAATTCCTAGCTTTCTTTTGCAATTTTTTTAAATTCTTTATCATCAAAATTAGGTGATCGGTCGACACTGTTCATGCAACGTTGCAAAAGGTGGACGAGCAATGTAGTTTCTAGAAAATATCGACTTCCTACATAATTGTGGTCAATAAAACATATTGCCATGCCCTTAAGATTTGATTTTTGTCAACATATTGCAGTTTTCGCAATTTTTTTTTTGTATGCAAAGTAATGGAGGTACACAACTAATGTCACGTTAATTTTACCATATGTGTGCTCCCTTTCCCTCATCACACTTTGCTCCCTCCCCAAGAAAAATGTCGTCACAAACGTTGAAACCCCCCTCCCCTTTGTTACCGGTAAGAGACAATTTTGGAAAATCTGTTGATTTTTTTTGTGAAAGTCCATGTTTACGTTTTGTACGCTTAGATTTCAAAGTAAAGGATAAAAAACGTAAACATGGACTCGAATTTTCAAAGTAAGCGATGTGACATTTTTTAACTGTGAAAGTCATGGAATTGGTCCGAATTTATCCTAATTTCTGACTTCTTCTTTTGCAGTTTAACCCGTATTTAGATAGTTACTCCAATTTATGCGAGAAATAGACCAACTCGACCCCTAGTGCGACATCCTGTTGTGTACGGTCTCGTACCGCCATAAGCCATGTAGGGCACAAACTGTCGCATATAGAACTGTTGGCACCCTCCAGACGCCATCTATGAACTAAAATGTTGTCCCCCAACATGTCCGTATATAGTCGGGTTCTGCAGAACCAAACTCGTTTTCGATGTTCTTAAATTGCTTTTTATCTTGTTAAAAATTGTTCAAATGCAAATGCAAGTCAGACTTTGTATTGACTTCAAACTGCTTGTAAAAAAATACCCTAATCACGCATCACCATTTTCAGTAAATAAAAAAATTAAATGCACATGCCTCATCGTCTATGGGAACGTTTTTGCAGAGAAACATTTTACTTGTATTGTGTGGCTTGATATTTCTTTTTAGTGTCATTTTGAAGTTTAAGCCACACAAAATAGATAAGTTTCTGTAGCAAATAATTTCCTAATAGAAGATGAGGAAAGCTGATTTTATTTATACTTTTATTTACTGTAAATGTTGATCCGAGATGAGTACTTTTATTTATGAATCCCAAAAAGCACAGTAGATCCTTAAAAGTCAATACAAGGTCGGTATCTACTAATAAACTTTCATTTGTACCATTTTAACAAGCATTACATTACTAATGGTTAGTCTTGTACTCGCCTAAGAGGTTAAATAGAGCTCGTGAATTGCATTCAATTACTCTTAAAAATTATCAATTACCAATTACCAAATTATCAATTACACAATGCCCATGTATTTTTATTGAAAACGGGCAAAACGGGGGGAAATGTGGGGCGCTTCACTTTCTGGGATACTGCGGCACCCGAGAAACATTTATTTTTATTTTTATAGCCTTAGAAAATTTAAAACTAGCGGCAAGAGGGTGTGGTTGTACCCTTTATTTTTTTTTATTAGCTCTGCCTGGTAAATAATTGACGAACACCGGTAATCGGCGATAACATTGCTTTATCAGACTCATGATGAAACATGAAAAAGAGTCACCCGTTTTAATTTACACTAAACCACCTCCTACAGAACATATCACACTTCGTCCTGTTTAAACTTTCGGAGAAAATTCGTTCTCCTTCCTCAGAAACTCTCCGTCAAGGATGCCTAAAACTTGAAAACTACATTTGCAGCGCTGTCAGTTTCAAGCATGCGCATGGCAGGGCCGACCACTGATCTGTAGTTCTTTCTGGATGTTCCACTTCCGGTCGAGTTTGGCGGCCATGATGGGATGTACCAACGTTTCGATGTTGTTGTAGGTAGCACCATGGGTAGATAGGTTTGTCTATCTACCCATGGTAGCACCAGTTAGGTTCATGAGGGGCACTGAAGTCCCTTGCAATAAAACGCTTCACTCACCAACGTGTGCCCCACATGTACCTAACTGGTGCTACCTACAACATCGAAACGTTGGTACATCCCATCATGGCCACCAAACTCGACCGGAAGTGGAACATCCAGAAACAAATACAGATCAGTGGTCGGCCCTGCCATGCGCGTGCTTTAAACTGACAGCGCTGCAAATGTAGTTTTCAAGTTTTAGGCATCCTTGACGGAGGGTTTTGAGGAAGAACGAATTTTCTCCGAAAATTTAAACAGGACGAAGTGCGATATGTTCTGTAGGTGGTGGTTTAGTGTAAATTAAAACGTGTGGCTCGTTTTCAAGTTTCATCATGGTAAATAATTCCTAGAAAAGCGTACCTACTAAATTAATGAAGTGTACAAACAGAGCATCAAATGTTTTACAAAATTCTAAAGTTTTCCAAAATGCCACAGTATTACTGTGGACCATCGTTTTTCAAAATCTTGTATCGTACTGTAAAAGCTTGATATCGCCCAACACTGACATTCTCTAAGAGCTGGTTCAAACCGCCTCAACAAGCCAAGACATTAGGGATCGACTGGATACCGTTTTGCCGGATCCGGGTCGGTTCCGGATAATTTGATGTCGGTGCCGGATCGGTTCCGGATCTAGGTGCCGGATCCGGACCGGGACCGGATACCGGGTAAGTCACACATAAAACGAAATAAAGCCGTTTTATTTTTTTCCCCATTATAAGTTGCAGCTATGGTGTTAATTTTCACTTTGTTTCACATTATTTTCTTACATTAAACACGTAGAAGTCTTACACTATTATGAGTACCAGTATAGTATAATTGCATGTAGGCTACAGAACTGTGTTTGCAATGTTGCTAAATTCTGAAAAATTTTTTTTGAAACAGTCAAACAAAGCACTCAGAAAACATTTTTCTAGTTGAAGGATTCCTCATTTCGAAAAGTAATTAGCAAAATTTGGCAATATTTGTGAAACCAGTGTGTAGTCCACTTATTTATTTTAAGATTAAATTTATTGAATTTTGGTTGCATTAAAACAAAATCAAAATAGTTATTTTATTTACAGCTTTAAAATGCTTTCGTTCCGTTTTGTATTGCGTACAGTATAACAAAGAAAGCAAAAAAAAAAAAAAAAGAACGAAACCAACATTAAAAAAGCTGTCTTTTTTTTTCTTTTTATGAACAAAACTGTCTCGACTCTTGCAACATGGAAGTCATCTTTGGTTTATCATGCTATTATTTCTTGCTAGTTTTTGATGTCGTCATTAAATCGTCTTACTTTTCGAATTTAACCCCTCGGCGTCCAAACCACGATTTAACGTCACTTCAAAACCGTTTCTAAAACTCCCGACGCATTCTCGATTCAAAGCCCCGTTTGCAAAGAAAAACCGCCATTGCATACAACGGAGGTGTAATTCCGACTGAATTGGGTAGGCTACTTTTGCAAGCCTATTTTGGATTCATTTAATTTAAATCTTTTTATTACCTTAATTGATGTTTTTGTTGGCCGTGTCGTCAAAATTGACGTGAAATTGCTTTTGTTTGCTAAAACTAGACCTTTGTTCTAGCTGTCGTAACTCAACAACGCAAGAACGGCCGCCATTTTGGTCACGTTGGAAAGCTGGGATTCCCCGATTAACACGTAGGCCCTATACAGCACGTGATCACTATCGCGACGGGGGCCAGTCTCAAGTGACGTCACACGAAGCGAGTCAACGTCACAGCCATTGAAGCTAGCACGTGCGCGTCTATTTGCAGACAGCCGACAGGGAGTGGGAGCGCGCCGACGGCCGTAAACTGATCGTGATCACCGATAGCGAATATAAATTAGGAATAAAACAACTTTAAAATACTTCTACGGTATTAAAAACTTTAAAAAAAAGGATTTCGGAAGCCGTAAACAATGCTGTAATGGAAGAATAACCAGAGGACCATCGTTTCAAGGTATCCCATGTACTGCAACGGAAGATGAATATTTTCGTAAGCGCATTTACGTAGTCGAACTTTTTTTTTTAGTTATGAAAACCTAATACGATTATCCCAAGTATATTTTTGTGCACTAATTCACACTGTAATTATTACATCTGCAATTATGTATACACGTAGATCGCTTAGTTATTTTACGTCGATTTATTTTACCAAGGCATGCAACATGTTTACGGCGACATGTGTTGGTTGTGTTGCAACCGTTATCCGACTCAATATAATGGCCGGATCCGGATCTTGCTGGATACCGCATTATCCGGCGCCGGATCCGGATATATCCAGACTCGGTCGATCCCTACAAGACATAAACAAGGAATGGCAGCGACCAACAGCACTAAAAATTACCGGACCAAGCAACACTGAAGCATGAATAGACCTAGGCTAGAATGCTTACTTTTCAAACAGACTATGTGACATTGGGCCTCAATGACCCATCATATAGACTACTATGCTTAGAACTATATTTTATAAGAAATTATGCCACCATTGAGTATAGCATAAGTTTTTAGCCATTCTCTACAATTATCTCGTTGCAGAAATGTTTGTGAAAGTTAAGAACATTAACCGAAGCTGCGAAGTGTTCACTTCCTCCATCTTGCATTTCGCCGATCATGTTCATAGCAGCTTGTCAGCCATTGGTCGGTCGGTGGGTGACGCCAGGCCGCTTACGAAAAATATGAAATGTTGCAATATCTACAATCGACAACGAACGACTGCCTGAGAAGTTGGTTGTCATAGTGACGGTTTATCGAAACGTGTTGGTAGGAGCTATCATAGCGGTGTGAATGGGCTATAATAATTGTTGCCATAATGATCCTACAAAGCAAGAAAGGCAAAGTTTTTACTGGCTTTATTGTGTAAACCCAACTTCTGTAGCACAAATACTTCCACACTTAATACATTTAGTTTTGCACTGGATATTTTTAAGTTTTCTTACAACAGCAGGCCTGTACACACCATTCAACTTAAAAGGGAGTCACTTGTGGTTAATAAATTCATCAATGTCAATAATTAGCCATCAGATCATCTGCCTTCGCACCTAACGGTGCTAAAGTGCGATTGTAAAAGCGTATGAAAAATAAGCAGCTAAACTATGTGTCGTTACCCGCATGTTTAATGCTCTTTTCTCTATAGCTTCATATTGGACCTTTCCACCTATGAAAAGATCTCCTCAAGACAATTATAAAACTGGAAGGCTATACTGGAAAATAAAAATCTGTCAAAAATTAACAAAACTGGACATTATTGCACAGGTAAATTATATAGCATTCAATTTAGATGACTACAGGCATATACTGACAATGATCAAATTTTTACCCGTGACAACGCTCTAGTAAAAAAACAATGACACTAAACCAAAAACTGAAACTAAAGTTGGGAGAGATCTTGCAGCAACAGGGTATCTAGAATAAATGCAAAATCCACGCTTATGTGCAATATCAAAATTATATGCGGTCGGCCATTGTAGGTTAGGAGGGTTAACAAGTGGAAGACAACTCCAATATTGCAGTTAGTTCAGATTGTGCACGTGTTGCATCAAGCTATCAGCAACCTTCACGAATGCGATTGTGGACCTCATTTGCCTAGCAGACGTTAAAATTAAATCATTGCTATCCTCGTTACGAGTAACAATGTCAAGAAATTTCAAGGAGAGGCTTAATAATAGTTAGTTATACAGTTTCTAGTCTGAACAATTACTGCATTTCCCGAAGAGAGATGACACTATTGCTGAACCTAGCCCTAGCAAGGCTGCATTCCACTTCTTCCTTGCTACGATTCCCGAAATATGACAATTTGAGCGTAAAGTCAACTGTTCAATATCCCTCATTTCGTAAGTTGCGAAGTCTCGTGAAGGATGCACTAAAGGAGGAATAGTAAACTTACTTGTGCACAAAGATCCTTGAGCACCCATACAACCAAAAGACACAAATATTAGCTTGGTAAAAGTAAATGCACGGTTTTTTTCAATTAGTTCCTCATGACCTAGGCGACACCAATCCATAAAAAAATAACGCCTGCTGGAAATGACTATTTAATAGCTGTCAATTTTTACCAGATTTTGGTATTTAAATTAAACATCCCCTCCCCTACACGTAACAAACATGAGCAAACCAAGGAAAATCCAGCACTTACT
>JAHWFP010269120.1:98164-187235 GCA_023313725.1 Lithobius niger
CACACGCATATCAAATGGGCTCAACGGAATGCTTGTAAATCAGTAAATTTTTATTTAACGAATAGACTAGATGAGAGAGCTGTAATTTAAGAAAGCTGAAAAGATAGATTTTTTTTTAAACTAGCAGCCTAACAAAAACAAAGTTAATAGCCAGTGTCAGCTAGCCTAAAATAAAATTTCCAGCTATAGAGTAACCCGGCATGCAAAAAATTAAATTATTTGGGAAATATGGTTCTGCATGGGCCTAGGCCCTACAGTTTAAAATTAAATTAAGAACTAGAATTTTACTGCAAAAGCAACTGAATAAACTGACTAGTGAAATTTGGCGGCTGAAAAACATTGTCCCATTAATTTATATGCTACGGACCTGTCACATAGGTTACATATTCCCTGAAAAACTTTTGTTTATGCGTACTGACAAGGTGCACACCTGAAGAGGGCAATCTACCCCCTGCAGTGTAATAGGCTACGGGGAATTTAACTTTTTGCATGCATTCTTCCTAGCTTGGTTGTATAGTAGGTACTGCATACTATTCATACTGTTCTTTCTGGGTTTATGGTTTGACATAGGTGCCCAACGATCTGCTAAGTCAGTCTGCACGCATATATATATTTCCAGTTTAAAAATGGTTCTCGGAAGAGTTCAACGGCCACTAAATTAAGTACAGCATTTGGTAAGAGCTGGGAGTTTTGCAAGCTGGAAGAATTAACAAAACTGGTAAACTTAATTCTGTCCTCACACTACAATCATCTAAAAACTTTTACGTCGCAAATTCAATCTTACTATCAAATCAAACACTGACAGGTCTCAAACATGGAAAAACTGCATTCCAAAGTGTACGATCACACTAAAAGTTTCAATCACGTGACTCGGGTTTACAATTCGTCTTTTTTGCTGTCTTCGTCCAAATCCATGTCACTCAAGTCGTCATCTTCCACTTCCAACTTGCCGTCTTTGCCGTCCCAGGGCTCACTTTTTACTACTTTTGGTAGTGCAGCTCCCTTCAGCGGCGCAGTCGATCCCCTACCTACTGCCAGTTCACGCAGAAATTCGTTGATGCCGTCGTAGCTGAAAGCGCCCCTCAACCAGGAATACTTCATTTTGCGGATATTAGCAGCAGCAAGAGCAGGATATCCAAAGCCACCAATTCCCAGATTTTCTTCCAGTTCCGGCTGTGCTCCAGCTTCGACCCAAAGCCAGCCCCACATGTTCTTCTTAAACTTGTCGCCCAACTTTGTCAGGGTGTCTAAATACTTGGTGCGGCAGGCAGACTGGCAATCGAGAATGTGCGGCAGAACAGCGACGATGCATAATTGATGACCTTCACACGCCTTCGTTAACACAGACTCATCAGTGATCTGAACAACTTCTGGAGGAGGGATATTTTGTGCCGCTTTGTCCAAAGCCCACTGGACAATATCGCCGGAAGTGCGTCCACCATCGTACTCTTCAGCCTCGCCTTTCTTTCCGGAAGGAAAATGTTTAATTGTAGGGAATCCACGGACGCCATACTTGCCTGCCATCACAGTGTGGACAGTGGCGTCAAGGGCTCCTAGCTTCACTTTGCCTTTCAATTCAGACGCAGCCGATGCCCAGTGGGGCTCCAAATTTTTGCAGTGACCACACCAGGGAGCGTAGAATTCAACCAACCACATGTCTTCGCTCTGTAGAACGGTTTTCTCAAAATTGCTGTCGGTCAGTTCCACTACATCTTTACCACCGCCTTGCTTGTGACCACCACCCCCGCCACTGCTACTTCCGCCACCCTTTTTACCCAATCTGCTATCCACAAGATTGCGAAGTTGTCGAAAAGCAGTGTCTATGAGGCCTTGAGATGTCCGACCTCCTTGGTAATCTTCAGGTTTGTTTTTGTTTAAACCAAAAATCTTGATGGTAGGAAATCCTTGTACCCCGTACTGACCGGCCAGAGATTTGTGTTCGTCAGCATTCACACCCCCAACTTTCACGATACCGGCAAGTCCTTTTGCAGCCTTAGTATATTCGGGAACTAGGGATTTACAGTGACCACACCAAGGTGCATAAAACTCGACAATCCAAATATCATCACTGTCCAGTACTTGTCTCTTAAAATTAGTGGGCGTTAAGTCGATAACGCCGGACGAGCTATCGTAGAGACCGAACACACCGACTAAACAAAAAGAAAGTACAGCGAAAATGCCTAAATCAGAACTCATCATAGCAAGCATGTTCTCACCCTATACCAGTTGTGGTAGAATATTAACATTCAACTCCGACGAACACGTTCGATTTTACCAGTCCAGTTCGGTTCAATTCAGTGCCGTTCTACCCGTTAACTTTCGATGATTCTTTTAATCGGAGTTTGTTGATTCCACGTCAAGTCCACGTTAATTTTCGTGTCGCGTTTCCATTGGCAAAGTTGGGGAATAATAAAAGGCGACGCCACGACTAAGCGAAACGGAAAATTATTCTACACGTTACATCTTACAAGGGTCTTCATCGTTTTCAAAACTCCATTGACACCACCGAGAAAATATTTTAATACTACAACAATAAAATAAATCCACCCAATAGCAGACAATACGCTGAACTTAGATGAATTCATTTTGCTGGGAAGCCCACGGCATGTCACCTTTTCGTTTTCCTAAACCTACTTCCGATACCGGCGTTACTAAAATTATACAAGGCCGATCGAGATATATTTATTAACGTGCTTCCCTTTCGCAACGGAACACGCTACTGGGGGTAGGGGTTGCTGTGAAAAGTCAGTATCGCAGCTCTCTGTCGTCTATTCGTCTTCTCCTTCCGAGGGTGAAGTAAAGAGATAGGAGGATATTCAAAGTCATATCATCGATGTACGGTCTAATAGCGGCGACGAAGAGAGCTTCGTTTTGCATGGAATAGACAAAGGCCAGCTGAGATTGAACCCTGAGTTTTTACATCAGTCAACTTATTTAGCAACGGACGCAGCTTCAACCTCTGCTGGCCTTGGGAGGAGGATCATGAGGCCGAGGGATGATGGTGCCCGAAAAAAAAAAAAAAAACTGTCCAGCTGATCATTTTAAGTTATTCTAGTGCAACGAGAAACCGATCGGAAAGGAGTCGGTATTCTTCAGGTAATGTAAGGATGATGCCCTTTGATGGTTATAATTTATTTTCTTTGCTGGGGTTTGCTATTCAGAGCTGACTTCTGACAGATCACCTCACAACTCTCAGTTCAGCTTCTCTGTCCCACACTTCATGGGCATGCTGTGCACCTTGCAACTATCAGTACCTTCCTAAACAACCGAACAGAGCAAACAGAACGCACCACTGTTAGAGACAGTTTGGCTCCAAACTTAACGTCGCGCGTGAGCAGTAACGTTGCGTCAGCCGTTTAGTACCTTCTGAAATTGCAATCACAGCACAGCAAAATCAACAAGCTCAACAAAGCACTCGTTACGTCATGCCTTTAACGTGACCAGACGTGGCTAGTAGACTGGACCAGGCTACGATAATGAAGTAATCAGGCGCAAGCAATGCAAAATTGCGAACCATCTCGGGGAGGTGGTTGCGGGCGATTGCCAGTGGTGGAGCTTTTGGGCATGCACTAGGTACATAAACAGAGTCATTGTTGACGATGGTTGACGTAGGCAAGCCACATCAACATGGATTTAGTAGCGAATGAGCTGAACTGTCACGAACAGTGGTGCGTTTGGTTGGTTCTGTTCGGTGCTTTAGGAAGGCACTTGGCACCTTCCTAAACGACCAAACAGAGCGAACCAAACGCGCCACTGTTGATGACAGTTTGGCTCATTCCTTGCTAATATCCGTGTTGATGCGGCTTGATTGACGTCAACATTGTCAGCGATGAATCTGTTTCGTCAAAACTGTTACCTTGCGCATGCTCAAACCTCCACCCCAACAAACCACCTCCCTGAGATGGTTCGCAATTTGGCATTGCTCTCGCCTGGCCACATCTATTAACCAATCCTGGTCAAATCCATTAACCACGTCTGGTCACGGTGAAGGTATGACGTATCGAATACTTGCTGAGCTTGTTGAGCTGTGTTGTAGTTTAGGAAGGTACTGAACGGCTGACGCAATATCACTGCGCACCCGCAACATCAAGTTTGAAGCCAAACTGTCTGTAAAAGTGGTGCGTTCTGTTTGCTCTGTTCGGTGCTTTAGGAAGGTACAGACTGTATGCCTCCTTGGGTGGCACTGATATATACCGTATGTTCCAGAAGCATGCTGTGTGCCTTCCAACTATCTATAGAGATGCAACTGTTTGGAGGGGCCACCATCACAACACTCCCCCCATCAGAGGTGCAGTGCAGCCCCCTAGAGCGAATGGCACAGCACATACGGTACCTTCCTAAACGACCAAACTGAGTGAACCAAACACATCACTGTTGGTGACAATTTGGCTCATTCCCTGCTAATACCAATGTTGATTTGCGGCTTGATTGAGGTCAACATCGTCAGCGATGAATCTGTTTCGACAAAACTGTTACATCGCGCATGCTCAAGCCTCCACCCCAGCAAACCACCTCCCTGAGATGGTTCGTAATTTGGCATTGCTCTCGCCTGGTCACATCTATTAGCCAATCCTGGTCAAATCCTTTAGCCAGGCCTGGTCGCGGTGAAGGTATGACGTAGCGAATACTCTGCAGAGCTTGTTGAGCTGTATACTGTAGTTTAGGAAGGTACTGAACGGCCGATGCAACGTCACTGTGCACGCGCGACGTCAAGTTTGGAGCCAAACTGTCTCTGACAGTGGTGCGTTATGTTCACTCTGTTCGGTAGTTTAGGAAGGTACTAATAGTTTTGTTCCCAATAAGCAAGGAAGGTACATGATATTGAGACAAATACTTACTGTTGTCTTGTACTTTAGCTAAAGTAAAACTACTGAGTTGACCGATTTATCTGTATTCAAAAACACAAAAGATTAATTGAGTTAGGGACCGCTCAGAATTTGTGAGGGGAGGGGGGGGGGGGGTTGGAAGTTTGTGGTGGAGCCCTTCCAAAATTTTTTAGTCCCCCCTTAACTCGCCCTAAAATTTTTTGGTCCCCCCTTTAAAGGGCCGGTTTTTTTAGTACCCCCCCCCTCCAAAAAATCGAAGCATTAATAGTTGATAACCGTTTCTGTTTCCACATATCCATCCATTCCTGTGCACTGGAATAGTGGTCTGAAGGTAGACTCAGAAATAATCCTGTGGTCGACTCCTGGTGTTAGCATCCAATCTTGTTCGATCAGAGAATTGGCTGTGTAATGCAACCAGTGCGAAAACACCGTTTTGTTTTTTGTTTAACGAGAATTAACCAAAATTGGTCATTCTGCTCGATCGACGGAGAGAGGGACAATTTAACTGGAAAAATCCAACCAGAAAACACTGTTGTCACTTTTTAAACAATAAACCACATGTGTTACAACCATACGTTGCAGATATCTGAGAAAGGAATACATACGCCCGACTGGGAAAATACTACGCTTTATAATCATGAGATATTTTTAAATTAAATTACTAATGTTTACAGCCCCGAAAGCTGAAGCAATTTTATTGATTCAGAAGAACTTTTTTAAAGAATTCTGAAGTGAATTGCCAAAAAATAATGAAAATTATTACCCCCCCCCCCTTTAGAGCTAGTGAAAAATTTTGATCCCCCTTGAAGGGCAGCAAAAAAATTTGTAGCCCCCCCCTCCCCGAGAAATTCTGAGCGGTCCCTTACGAGAAAGAGTCAGAGAAAGTGTTCTTTTTCACTTGATTTGTTTTAGTTTAGGCGCCAAAAACTAAGGATGATGCCCGGGTCATCCTCACATTTAATTAAATCGTCAATTTGATGGTTATAATTGATTGCTTATCTGGAGTTTGCTACATATTCAGAGCTGACTTCTCTCAGGTCATCTCACTGCAGCACTCAGCTCAGCTTCTCTGTCACACGCTCCAGGAGCATGCTGTGCACCTTGCAACTATCTAGAGATAGAAAGCATTTGATGGTGGTACTGATGTATTATACATGTAACAGTGTGAAGGGAACACCATCACAGGAAGCCCAAAATACAAGTAACGCCAGCTTGGGAGAAAAATAAAACGGAGTGCAACACACAATACCAAAGACTCCCTATTCAACTCAGAAGAAAAATGCGCTATTTGGTGCTTCACAACCGTAGGCCCACAGACTACGACTTTCTGAAAGCATGTGGTTGAATTGAAAGTCAACTGGCCAAAAAATCATCTGTTTGGAATTTTTTTATGTTAATATGTAATTGAGAGCATGAAGCGATTCGCTAAAGAGCTCCATCATACACAAATCAACAAAAATGAATAAATCAAAAATTTGTCGAGTTGGTTTATTAAGCAGTTGACTTAGTATCGACTATATTTTGTGGGAGAGGTTCCAAGAGTCCATCACTCGATTGATAAAGAAGTGCTTTAGGCTGTTGACTCTGGCTTGCGGTTTGAAGATCTTGTAGCTGCGTCCGCAAGTGTTCACGTTTAGGGAGAGATTCCAGAAGTGCGCTCCTGTTAGCATCATAGTATCCCTTCATGATTTTAAAGCATTCAATAAGGTCCCCACGTTTCCTTCTTTCCTCAAATGTGGTAAGCTTCAGCAAGTTGAGTCATTGCTCATACGTCATGGTTCTTGTACCCTCAGCAAGCCGGGTAGCTCGACGTTGCACATTCTCGGTGGTCAGTTTACCTTTTGTTAGGTTTTTGGCTCCAAATAGAGCATTTATAGTCAAGAAGCGAGTGAATGCAAGTCTTGTACACGTGTAAACTTGTCTGCAGGGATGGTCCCGAAGGTTCTTCTAATTGGCCTAATTAAATGATTAACACGCTCCAGGAGCATGCTGTGCACCTTGCAACTATCTAGAGATAGAAAGCATTGGATGGTGGTGCTGATGTACAGGGTGGACCACAAAAAACTGACGACCCAACTTTTCCTAAGTCCAACTTTCCTAGTTAGCACCCCTCATAACCAGGAGAGGACAGAAATCAAATCTAACGAAACAGGAAGTCTGTCCTCTCCTGGTTCATGATGATGGTCCAAAAGAGATCACCACTGGGTTGCACTGGGTGGTCCAAAAGAGATCACCACTGACAAGAATACACAGGCTCTTTTCAGATTCTTTTTCCAAGATAGTGACTTGATGAAAAGAGTATGGATGGCTTGCTGACCACCATGCAGAACCGCACATTTGTCGATCTTCATACACCATTTATCGCAATATTCCGCAATCTTGTTGAGATAGTTTTGCAGCTTTAATTTGTGAAGGTCTTTGTACAAAACTAAAAGTCTTAGTGCCATAAGCAAACTGGTAAGCATCGTTACTAAGTTCATTGGTTAAATCAGCAACGCAGATGTTGAACAGGAGGGGAGACAAGACGCTACCTTGTAGGACTCCACTGGGGATATTTTGTCACGTCTGAAAACTTGTCACTAACTCGAGTTTTAAATCTTCTGTTGGAGAAAAAGTCGCTAATCCAGTTGGCAATTCCACCATTAATATTTGCTACCCTCAGTTTATGCACAAGCTTGGAATTGTCAAACGATTTTTTGAAGTCGCTATAAATAATACCGTAGGGTGTTTTGCTATTAATAACATTATTAATTTTGTTATATGCCCTTAGCATGTTAGTAAAAGTTGATAAATTGTTTTGTAAACCCACGTTGTACAACATTTTTCCAATTTTCTTTGGCAAGACATTCATTAACTTTCCTGATTATGGCCTTTTCCATAATTTTAACAACGGCATTAGATAGGCTAATAGGTCTATAGTTTGGGGCTTCCGCCTTATCGCCCTTTTTGAAAATGGGCACGACAGTTGCATCCTTCCAGTCTTGAGGAAGTTTGCGCTTCATACGCGAGGCATTGACGATGAAGGTATGAGGGCTGATCAGGTTTATAAGAGGAGGATTGGAAAGAAAAGGTGAAAAGCAAACTGTGCAGTTTGCTAGTATCAAGAGGCGCGAATATGCAGCAAGTTTAAATATGTCCCACACGTACAAACATGTACATTACATCTGGTTTATTGTAGTGCGATTGCTACACAAATTTTTACCGCATTCTTTTATCGCATTTTTTTCAGAGAATTTGAGCCTTTACCTTACAAAAGTGTGGCCAAAATAACGTTCCGACTTACTATTTTAAGTTTTCTTTCCTAGAGGTTTCAAGAAGTGTTCAGCTCATATCTCGTCAGTTGTTCTTAAAATGCCGACTTAGCAAAATTCAAACCCGATGCCTTTTTTTGTAGTATTTTAGCTTCAAATATCCCCCCCCCCCCCCCACAACAATATCCGATTGGCCAATGGTAATCTGTCGGCAGCTGGCAACCTAAATAAACATGTTAAATTTGAGAAAGTGCACAGACCCAACTACTACAGTCATTACGAACACTGATTAGCAAGAAAAAAAACCTTCTTTCGAGGAACCAGTACTAGAGCACTTGATGCCTTCTCCTCTGTGAAGAAAAGCAAGAGTTCCGATTTTTACTCAGAAAATCTCTAGAACTAGAAGTGCAGTACGTACTCAAAACACCGCACTGGGCTAAAAAAATCGCACAATGATCCCTAGACTTCTCAACACAGAGGGTACTACCGCAGTTACCCGCGCCCCACCACTGAACTAAAAGATCTTTCATATTTTTGAGAATGTGTATACAATTTCAAACCTTTTCAGCAGTGGTGCAAGCTTCAGACCACTTGGAAAGCATTAGACAAAAAGGGTTTTTAAGTACAGTAAAGTTCGTTTATAACGAATTTCAAGGGGGTTAGTATTTTACTTCGTTATAACAAAATTCGTTAAAAACGTATAACGAATTTCCGAAATTTTCAAAAAAAAATTCGTTTTAGAAGAAAATAGGCCTAAGACTTAACCTTTTAAGCAGTATGAACGTATATATACGTCCAAATAAAATCATCCCAAACGCAGTAACGACGTTATACGAGTCGAAGCTTTGAAGGGAAACTGCGAGTCGAAAGCTGATATTCACTAACTGACATGTTGTGCATCGATTTATGCAAAAGAAAACGTTGTACCGATGTCTATAATTTTATAAAAACACTTTAGTTGAGTGTAGACTCACTAAAAATTGCAAAAATGTCGTTCTCATTCTTTTTTTCCTAAGTTAGAAAGCAGAAAATTGGTTATTTTTGATCAGCGGTAGCGGCCGAACAATTTGACTGGGCGCCGCCATCTTGGATTCGTAGGAAGGCTGGAATTATCCTCTATCCAGGCCTGTCAACATACTCTCTCGATGGCCACTTGGCATTAGCGAATCAGACGTATTGTAGTAGGCCGCTTCTGGCTCTTTCAAGCTAACTTTCCAAAGCAATTGAAGATCGCGTTCCCTCATTGGCCGGTTGGCACCACGTGACCGATTTGGCGGGCTCTCATTGGCTGATGCACGATTTCAACATGGATGCCGCCGCTCACTTCAGATTTCACGTGAGCGGTTGTGTTTTAGTTTGTCGTTGCAAATCACAAGAAAGATGATGTTTCACAGCATTAAAAAATTAAATCAGCATCCACGATGCACAACTGAAATGGAAAAGGAGCCTATAAATCTTCACACTATCGCTTATCAGGTGGGAACAACGATTTTTTGCCTAACAAACGCCGACTTTCGGATGCGTTTTGTCAACACGGAGATTTCAAGTTCAACTTGAGCCTAGTTTATGACCTCCCGTAATTAAAAAAAAAAAATGGTTCTCCGAAAGTATTAAAGCTATTTATTTGATTTTTTTCTGTGCACCGTAATGAATATCTGTTTCGTGCATGTGCACAAGACCATTCTGATTCCGGGAAAAAAGGGATTTCGTTATAAAAGAATTAAAATTCCTAATTTGATCTACAATTTTGTTCGTTGTACGTTATTTTCGTTATATATAATTCGTTATAAGCGAATCCAAAATGCATTGACAGAGTAGACGTCCAACCAATATTGTGATTTTACTTCGTTACAAGTAAAATTCGTTAAAAACGGCTTCGTTGTAAATGAACTTTACTGTAGCTGTTTTACAAACCAGAAGAATCAACTACATAACATAAACCTTGCTTTTGAGTTCACATTTATATTCTCACGGGTCAGCCATTATTATGGAGTTCGAAATTTACTTAGATACGATTATGGTAAAAAAAGTAAGACACACGAATAAACACTAAACTTTGATGTTTCAGAAAAATATTAAGCACCGATCTTCAGGAATTCTTCGCTCGTGGCAACTTTTTTGCTAAGAGCGATACCGAGAGGCAAGAATTCCAGAAGATTATGAGCTTTTAAAACACGAAATTTTTACTGATTATTCATGTGATTTTAAGACCACAATCATGTGTACTAAATAAATTTTGAACTCCATAACAAAACTCACTTTGTCAATCTTTCAGAAGATGCTTCTTTCTTACAAAAGTGTAGACAATGTTCCACTGAAGCAAAATCGTTAACTTTGCATGGCCTCAGCCACTTAAAAATAAAGTTAGATCTTTAGCCTTAAAAGTTAAAGTGCATTTTTAAGATGTAATCGCCACCATTGATACTTTTACCAGTCTCAACGCATGCAGTCACACTACAGATATCAATCTTCAATCAACCCTCTCAAATCTAAACCCAGCAGCAGTGGCCTCTTGGCCGGTAGGCCGTACACAGGACTTGTCATTTCCTACTTTCTACTTGCCGCGTAGCCAATTTACTGCACTGTATTTTTTTTAACCCAAATATTGTTTTGTGTAGCCCTTGTATACTGCCGAGGACCACACCTCGAAGCGTTCATCTTTGACTTAAATGCTTCCATAGATATTGCTATTCATATGTTAGTCTTTACTGCTGGTCGCCATTTGGCAAGTAGGGCTAAAGTTCGGAATGCCAACTGTAGTTTTTTAATTGTCATGTGTCGAGTGTTGACTGACATTGAAGAGGGTCGTTTTCCATTCCTTCAGAAAGTTGTCGAAGGGGTCAGTCTTTCCTAAACACTGTGGAGTAAGCTCTATCGTGTAGTGTTCCACAATCGCCAATAATCCAAAGGATGAATGTCCTTAACAAGACTCTTGCTGTATTCATACGAAAGCAATCAAAGAGCCCACCATTTTCCAAAGAGAAGTTGCGTTCATTTATGCAATTGATGGCTACAATTACATTAGAATAACAAACTAGGAGGGTTCGGTAGTTATATCATTGTTCATAATCCACTACGTTCAGGACACCGGACTGGAAAGAATACCAACCAACAGTATTTACAGTATGTACAAGTTTTAAAACTCGTGCTGTAACAACTTTTTTGTGGCAGAGCTATAGCGATGGTGTTGTCGGAGAATGGTGAGCAGTACTTTCCAACGGGATTTGAAGTGGGAGGAGAGATTGGGTGAGATTATCTACACAATTTCAGTCATACTTACGAATACATTTACCGCTCATTTTCACAAATGAAACTGTATCTAAGTCTAGCAGTTTTCAATGGCTGGCTGCCATATTCTGCAGGCATTACGACAAAAGTTTTGTTGATTCTTGTGAGCACTACATTGTCGTCTGCTTTCGAATCCAAAACTTCTGCTCAAGGATTGGAATCCTGCAAGCTTATGAATCTACAGGGACCTTCCAATCCAAACATCAGCTTCCTTGTAAATAAAGAGTTCGGGTCGAAGTAGCACAGGAAATGGAGGCAGGCCTTAGCAATACAGGACGCTACGCGGAGCGCCATTTTTGAAGCTCAACAAGCAACAAGAATGTGATTAAAGTACTGACAATACATTAATGTGCCTAATGAAAACAGATGTTTTTTAATATATGCTGTCAAAAATTAGCAAGATACAGGATTGCAGGTAGTTGGGCGAGATATTGGAGTGAATATATCTGAAAATTTCGAAAAATGAGTGAATATTGATCATCGTTTTCCTACTGATAATGCTGACTTTCAAAGTAAATCGTACAAATTTTTCTATCGTAGGTACCGTTTTAATTTTTTAACGCGAAACTTAATTTTTGTCGAGATTTTAAACAACGAACTAAGCACAAGCGCTCACATGAATTCTGTAGGGATAGACCGATATTAATATCGGTATCGGTATTTACAGATATCGGTATTTTTAGTGTATCGGTATCGGACCTGTATCGGTGTTTATTTACCGATATTTTAGCCGATACGACCAACTTCCATGCGCGCTGGCTACTCCACCTAGCTTGTAAGAAAACTTTCCTGCATAGCATCGCATGTATCCCACGACATCATCTGCACAGCAGCTTAGTGAATTCAAAGTGTGTGCATTGCCAGATTTAGGGCAGGGGTTCTTGGGATTAGGCCTATCTGCAGTGTACGCTGGGTTATTTTTACAGTCGAAGGTACACTTGCGGATCTTCCACCACTGAGAAAAAAAAATTAGAAATTTAATTTTCTTGAACACCAGTTTCATAATGATGAAGTATGCATTTGACTTTGACCCATTAAAATTTTTTTTTGGGGAAAATCGGTATCGGTATATCTGTATCGGTATATCGGATCTGAATCGGATCGGCGTGTGAGGGGAAAATCGGTATCGGATCGGATCGGTATTTTTCTGTATCGGTCGATCCCTAGAATTCTGAAGCGTGCCATGACGTCCATGTTGAAATTGCACATTAAGCCATCGAGCACACGCCAACGCGATTTGTAAATACTTTGGAAAGTTAGCTTGAGACAGCCAGAAACATCCTATTACAATGCGTCCGATTGCCAAATGAGCATCGAGAAAATATGTAAGGGGCCTGGATAGAGGGCAATTCCAGCATTTCAATGAGGCCAAGATGGCGGCGCTCGGTCAAATGGCTCCATCGTTGCCACTGATTGAATATGACCAATTTTCTGCCTTATAACTTCGGAAAACAGGATGACATTTTTGCAGCTTTTAGTTTGTGCTACTCCACTCAACTAAAGTGCTTTTTATAAAATTATAGACATCAGTAACATTTTGCTTACAGAAATCGATGCACAACATATATCGGGTAACGAATTTCAGCTTTTCTAATTTCCGACATTTCGGGCAAAAAATGCAATTTCTACCAGGGTAAGGTACTTACCTGCAAAAGTTAAGTTCACCGAGTGGAGAACAACGACGTCTGTGTTACGTATGGGATCTCCCTCTTCCCAATCGGCGGCTTCCATCTATGTTATACTACACAAATTATGTCGGTAATTCATGCAATTTTATGCAAATTTTCCCCTACAGAGTCCCATCACTTCCTACCTCTCGTCAACAACCCCCTTTCCAAAGCATTTCCAAGCAGAGAGGCAGTGGGAAATTAACCGTAACACATACGTCGTCGTTCTCCACTCAGAGAACTTCAATTTCTCCAGCAGGTTAAGTAGAAATTACATTTTTCCTTTGTCGAGCCCTCGCCTGTGTTACGTATGGGACAGATTCACACGAGTGTAAAACAAGGTTTACCCGGAAAGCTTACAAGGCCCGGCCACTGCCCGAAGCGTGGGCCGGGCTCTGCCCCCAGGCCTCTTCGATGTGGCAGGCCACCCACATCCCCCAGTAGTCTAGTGCCCCTGTGCTGGTGTAGGGGTCCAGAAGCAGATCGCGACGTGGCGGCAAGTGACCGCCTCAGTCCCCAAGCCGCGAAGCAAAACAAGCCATGCCTCAGTAGGCCAAACCGGCATCACAAGGATTAAACTGCCAATCCCATCAGCCGGAGCACCTGCCCCAAGATGCAAATTTTTCCAGCAGGCAAACAAATCAACATCAGGCGTGGTTCTGAACAGCCGACATAGGCCCCGACACACAGCATGAAATCAAGCTGCCCCGGAAGTCGCGGGACAGCCGGTCCGCCACTGCATGGCACCTCCCAGGGAGTAACACCGCAGGCGGATCTGCCAAGCCCAACAATTGTGCATCAGGACCCTCACCGATCGCTCCCGCACATAAGGTCCAGAAAGGACTGACGGGCCCGTACCACAAGCACATATTAAAAACATGTGTCTTCATTAGGCACATTAATGTATTGTCAGTACCGTAATCACATTCTTGTTGGGCTTCAAAAATGGCGCTCTGCGTAGCTTCCCGTATTGCTAAGGCCTGCTTCTCCATTTTTCTGTGCAACTTCGATCCGAACTCTTTTTCCGAGACTTTATGTTCAACTTGATTAACACTCATCTTCACCAAGTTAAGATATTAGATCTTTTAAAACTCGATCTCACAATGAGTGTTAATCAAGTTGGACATAAAGTCTCGGAAAATATTGTAAATTTTCCACCGTAAAGAACTCCATCATCCGAACTCTTTATTTACAAGGTAGCTGATGTTTGGATTGGAAGGTCCCTATGGTCCTTCCAACAAACCACCACCCCGGGTCTCAGCCCTGAGCCACGACGAAGCCAACTCACCCTTCAAAAACTACTCAGTGTGCATGTCACGCTCTCGGCCAGCCCTTACAGCCTCCTAAGCACGTCCGTTGCCTGTTGCGACAACAGCTTGCATACGAACCGCAATACGCCAACCCGCTTGCCCTCTGGCAAAACAAGACAACCCGACTAAGTCCACGGTAATACCAAGAAATAGCAACTGCTGTGTGGGAAGCAAAACACTTTACTCGTAATTTGGTGAGAAGCCCAAGCTCGCCAGGGTGCCTATTCCGCTGCACATCCCGACGCACCCGCTCCCTTGAACGGCCCACAATAGCAAAATCATGTAAGTGAGTAAACCCCAACACTCTTCAACCGCAGAAACCGACGCACCGTCAAAATAAACGTCATAAAAATACTCGGACCCGAAGCTAATCCAAAAGGCAGCACACGAAACCGGTACAGCACCCCTTGCCAGGAAAACTATCAAATAGTCCCGCGCATAAGTTATGATCAGCACGGCATTATAAGCTTGCGACAGATCAATTTTTGCCATGAACCACCCGAGCTCCAAACTTTGCACTGCCGTAGGCAATGTATCCAATGTGCACTCACCACCTAGCACAAATTAGTTTAATCTCCTCAGATTCAAGATATAAAATAAATAAATAAATATAATTCTCCACACTTGGTGGAAGGATACGGAAGGGTGGTGAGCCGCTTACTCCGTTCCGGGAGATCATCGTAGAGGGATCAGAACAGTGGACGCCTGAGAAAACACTGAAGGGGTTCACATTTAAGCTTTCTACAAAAGGATGGGACCGAACATGCATTTACAGTTTCCCTACGTAGCGAGTTCCAAATAGGAACAACCCGTACCGAAAAAAAATGTCTACGACCGTGTACACGGGAAGCTAGAGCAGCTAATTTCCAATTATGACCCCGGGTACGGTTTAGGCTTGGGGCATGGTCGACCCCAAGATTCCTCCGCAGGATCCTTGTCTGAGGTCATAACAAGGTCAGACCTCAATCTACGTAACTTCCAACAATTCCAGACCAAGTCGCTCAAGGCGCAGCCTGTATGGAATGTTGCAACATCCCGGAAGATTTTTAGTGAATCGTCTTTGCACCGCCTCCACAGAATCAATGGCCTGTGCCAAATAAGGCAACTAATAATTCGGCACGTGCCACCCGGCTTTTCAACCGCGAAAATCGGTAACAAAACTGACTAGAGTCCCATTTCACTACCTCTACAACTCGCTGTCGCACCATCTCCGCTAGTTTAGGCATTATTCTGGCATTGAGTGACCCATTCGGACTGGGTGGAGGGGCATACCGCGCCCACCAGTGGAACACAAAGCAGGCCTAAAGACACTCCTGACTACATATTCACAACCCGAGCCGATGCCCCCAATCGCCCTCCAGGTATCCTCACACCCTGCCCAACCAGATGCCTCCCAAGTGCCGGCAGCTATAATCGTTTTACACAACACACCCCTATTTTGTCAATCCACCTCGTGCATAGGTACGGACATTCAGTATCCACCCCGCATGCACGTGCGGCATTCAATGCCTACTTATTTGGTCTACGAAGGCCTTTTTCATTACACACTCCTCGTGCGAATATTTGCACGGAATTTATACACCGGTTTCACATTCACCCCAACCTCGCAATAACTGCGGGAAATCAACATCGCCTCGCACGGAACCTCGACGAAAGCCGACTTACCCAATAACACGGCGAACACGGCCTCAGACTTAAGCCTCATGCAGCGCAGCGGCCCGACAAACTGGCCGGCACCATCTTGTTTTTCTGACAACAGCCTCCAACCAGGCCTTCCCGTGTACTAACTACTCACCAACTACAACAAGCAGCGCGCGATGTCCAGCCGTTACGGCGTCCTACCATCGTTAAGCCGTTACAATAAGAAGCACTATCGAAGCCCCCAAAAAACTTTCTTTATCACAACTAGTCGACAACCGTCCACGCCAGCGGCAAGAAAAAGTGTGGTTGACGAGAGGTACGAAGGTACTCGGTAGGGAAAAATTTGCATAAACTTGCATGAAATTACCGACATAATTCAGGCAGTATGATGTACATGGAAGGCGCCAATTGGTGAGGAGATCCCACAGGTAACTAGGGGTGGCACGATAATCGATAATTCGATAATATCGCGATAAATGTTTTTGTCGATTATCCTATCGCACTTTTCTGAATTATCGAATTATCATGCAGACCCCAATGCTTAAATTGGCACGTCTCCCAAACAGTAATAGCTAGAAACAAGCGGTTTGCGGCGTTGCGTGCGGAATACAACGGTTCTCCAACCAAGTGTGCAATACTCGAAAAATTCGAGCCGAGCCGAATACGCAACGTGTAGTCGAACTCGGCTCGTTGCTTGCATCCATACTCGGAAAACTTGAATCCGGTGAAAAAGCTACAACTTCGCCAATTTTTGACCGATTTTGACGTTCAAATATACCAAATTCATTGTCTTGACGGGAGCTTTCCAGTGGTGTAAATTAAAAACCACTAGCTCAAACCACTTTAAAGTTATATCCTAAAAACTGGAAAACCAGTTGTGCACGTTGACCCACACTGTCTGTTAAGCAGCATTTTAGTTATTATTACACTAACAAATAGAAAAGACACTTGCAAAATAAGTGTATAAACCAAATACTCGAACTCTGCTCGGCTTGACTCGCATAAAATTATTCTACTCGCACACCCCTAGTTGCTAGCTACTTTAGCCGATTACAAATGAAGATTCTCCCAGAGAACTTGTTCTCGCCTGGAGAATCTACGTTCTCCGAGTCGAATCAGACGAAACTGTGTTACAATAATGGGATCTTCCCCTAGGCGTACGGCGCGTTTTTAGCTTATTAATGCAGTCATTTATGCAAAAATTACGTCACTTCCGTCTCTATCCCACTTCCCCCTACCCTGATCGAGTCCATCCACTCTTTCCTTGCCGTGAATGCTTGATTCCGTGCAGGGAGGTGGGCGGGCTGTGTTTGTAACACAGTTTCGTCGGATTCAACTCGCAATTTAGATTCTCCAGGCGAGAACAAGTTCTCTGGGAGAATCTTCATTTCTCTATCGCAGAATCCTCCTCACTGTGTTACAATAATGGGATAGATTAGTAAGCAGTGCACCGAACTCGGAATCGCTCCGAAGACGGCCGTGGCGACCTTGGGCCCACTTGGTAATCAATCCGTACCTACATCCCAGACCACCCAGGGACCCCACTCATCCCCCACTTCGGCGTAGAAGTAAGAGTCTCAGAGGAGGGCCCCTGTGCCCCTCAAGGGATACGGTCCCTCCTAGGCCCATGCCAAAAGTCGGACGAACTAGGCAGTCCAGCGTCACCAGTACTGCCCACTTCACTCGATCCACAACGAGTTTGTCCACACGACGTCCGATTAAAGGACACGGGGTTAAAAGGTACGGAAAGAACGGCCCCCAGTTTACACTGAACGCATCAACGAACTCTGCCCCTGGGCAGCGCCCCCACTACCCAAACCGCTGCAATTGGGCCGTCACCTCTGATGTGAACACATCTACGTCTGGCGTACCAAACCACCTACAAATGTTCCGAAACGCCGCAGTACAAAATCGAAAGACAAACCTGCCCCAGAAATTCCGAGACAGACCATCCGCCGTCTCATTCAGCTTCCCTGGCACAAATACCGCCTGTATCACACAATCCAGCTGACGTCTACGTTGCACCAGACTACGGAACATAGCGTTGAGCACCTGGGATTTAGTCCCCCCTTGGCGATTCACTATTGACACGGCCACTACATTATCGGAAAGGATTCGTACGACCCGTCTCCTGACCAGGTCCCCAAATACGTCTAGCGCCTTCAGCATCACTAACAATTCCTTCGCATTTATATGCAAAGCACCCTCCCCGGGCTGCCACCTTCCCTGTGCCTGCGAAATCCCCTGTGGCCGCTCACCAGCTCACGTCTGAAGCGTCCGTTGTCACCACTGCGGTCTCTATCGAGATCCAGGATTTTGCTACCACCGGGCGACCCAGAGACTCGGCTCACCAGTCCAAATCCTCGAAAGACCCTCGCGAGAGGCTTCCTCGGCCATTTTTACACTCTCCAACCAGCCTCTAAAAAATTACTCACCACCAAATAGCGTAGCCACGCTGCTTGCTTGGAATAAATAGCATCCTTCAGTTAAACTGTGAAAAAAATCATGCGGAACGACTTTCCTATAGCAATGTAATATTCTTAGCTCAAGATTTTCCGACTGCACATGCCAACGGCAAGGAAAAGTGGATCGACTCGAGCAGGGTAGGGGGCAGTGGGATAGAGACAGAGGTGACGTAATTTTTTGCATAAATGACTGCATTAAGGAGCTAAAAACGCGCCGTAGGCATAGGGGAAGATCCCATTATTATAACACTGAGGAGGATTCTGCGATAGAGAAAGTAGTTTAATGAAAACAATATTTACGCATTAAGTGGCATCGACGAGGACATAACAATGGCAAGCGCATTTTCATGTCTACTGGCCAAATGGTGAGTGCTGCACAATTTACAACAGTGAAAGTTGCACTGTAGGCTTCAGCCCAAGTTTTTTTTTTAAATTAACAATTTAAATGATTATTTCAGCCTCAAAATTTGTTTTATCGAGACATCGATTATCGGGATAATTATAGAAATTTTATGTGGATAAAAATTTTTTGTATCGTGCCATCCCTACATGTAACACAGACGAGGAGGGCTCTGTGAAGGAGAATTGCATTTTTCGGCTCGCAGTGCCCTAAGTTTCGTATAAATATATATACGTCATTATTATCCACGGCTGACGTATATATACGTTCATACTTGTTAAAGGGTTAAAGTAAAGAAAAAAAAAGGTGGGGTGGGGGGAGGGGTGATGGTCTAAAACATTCCATTAAGAGTCCAAGGAAGAAGTAATTTTGGGGGCATTTCAGACCAGCATTATGGTTAGGCTTACAGGAGGCAAGAGTTAAATCCAGCCCTGGTTTGGCAGGAAAAAAAGGTGTGCGATCGGTACACCATCAATATAGACCAACCATGAAATTAAAACTACCCTTCCTCTTAGCATAACAGCGTGAAAAATTAATCGCGCTACTTAAAGCCTCCCCATTTCACACCTATAAATAAAATAGATGTCCAGGACCTCAACTGACATGGAATGGAAGTACAAATCAAATAACGATACCGTACTAAAGCCGTCATTAGAAAATGCACTTTACTTCACAACCAACTTACTCCTTATACAATCATATTGTCAAAATAATGTACACACTATGGCCACTCCGACTCTTAAAATATGAGATCACATATCTTGCACAACCGTTTTTTGGCAATTATTTCTTTTCATGGTTAGCTTATTTCATGTACACTTTGCATGCAGGGGAATTATGAACTTAGAACCAAAAGGCGAGCAATACTGGACTCCAACTTCACTGAACACTTTCTTTGGAATGCCAACATCACAAAGATACAGACAAGAGGCTGTATCGTGACCGAGAGGAAGAGCTGGTACAACAGACCAACGAGGCAACACGGAGGCCCCCTTCACGGGAGGATCTAAGGCAAGCAAGGGAGCACGAGACTGTTTGGCCCAATTAACCATTTGTTGATACCAAATAGCATCCTTCAGGTGTTGCGGCATTTCGTGATCGTCTTGGGCACAAATTACAAGGTCAACCATGCCTGATGGAAGATCTGTAAATAAAAGACGTATGTATAAATACCAAAACAAATTTTAATCACGCATAGTTTGTAGGTCAGAATATATTTACCATAAATCGCTAACAGCCCTTGCAAAGCTATAGCCCACCCCCCTAAAACGCTTTCAATATTAGAAATTGTGAAATTACGTAGTTACAAGGGGGGGGGGGGGGGGGGAGATGCTATAATTAGGTTTTTACACAATTTATAACCTTTAAGAATTTTACATCGTAATTTTTCTACTAGAAAATTGACTAAAAGCTTCACACATTCAAGGTTTCATCCTCAGTCACAAATCATGCTTTTTCTGCATCAAAATTAAATGAAAGCGTAAAAGCAAACTAAATAAACTAGTAAACAACTAAATTCCTGACCAATTGAGAACAAAAGCATTAACCTTAATGCTAGACCGAACCCCAATCACATACGTGCCAAATTTTTTTGCGATGGAGTTGGGCCCAAAAGTTCCTGGTACTGAAGATTCGATTTATAACTTTATTACGGCCCACCACCTTTTTTAAGAATTAATTTTAACAGCTCATGGGGATTTAATAGGGAATTTATGGTTATGTGTTTTCATAAAAACAAGCCGTAAAAGTAGGCTAGTTAGTAAATCTGTACTCAATACCAAAGCAGTGGTCAAAACCCAAACGTCAGTGTATTATGCAAGTCCCACATTTTGGTTGACCCTTTCAAATCTGCTTGAAAGTCACATACCTAGTTAATCAGTCGTGGGATTCAAACCAGAATACACTTGGTTTGTAAACGAAGATGCTAACCACTGGGCAGTTGCTGCTTGCGTTGCTCGGGATCCCCAAGGCATCCTCACAAACTAACTTACGGTGTGCCTAGGGCCTTACTTCTTCCTCGCTTCTACAATTGTCTTCCTTTGAGAATGAAAGGCTCGATAGGGTTACTGTGCGCAAGTTCTCAGGCCCTGACTGGTGCCTTTTTTTTTTAGTTGTAAAAAACAGTGACCAGCAAAAGTTTACGTCATTATCATGACTGTGATTTATTACGCTTATCCTCATGAGTTCTGAATGGTTACAGCTAGGAACTTGCAGTTTGGACCACCAGAAGGCTGGCAAAAAAAACCCATCAAAATCGGTCACGGTCAATCAAGTGAAAATACGTTCATTTCGGTATTTTTCTTCTGAAAGGCTGAAAACCGAACCAAACCAAACACCCTCTGTTCGCCATGTTCGGTTCGGTTCTGTACAGTCTTCTGTACAAGTAGTTTTAAATTTCCTTATTTTCCGCAATATTCACAATCGTTGATTGAAAGAGCACTTCCCATTCTTTTTGAGCCGCTATCATGACCAGCTCCCTGCTAGCTCCAATGAATGTGACCTTGACTCACTTCGCATGGCAACATTTGAGGCCAGGTCCCAACGCAATTTAGGCCGCGTTCCTCGAACGGGCTAATTGGAGCTCACAAAACCAAAGGAGTTTCAAAACGGACGTTGAAACGGAACATTTTATTCGAGGCGTAAAGCAGGATTACCACCAAAAGACTGAAATAATTTCCCTGAGTTTTCCATAGTAATTGAGGTTAATTAAAAAATTTCAGTAAAGAAATTTTCCCACACATTTTACCAGGTTTACTTATATCTATGCCTCACTTAGTGCAAAAGAGTAGCCCTATTTAATGAACTTTAGGTGTTAACACAGAAGAATGTCTTTAAGAGAATATGTTTAATGCAGTAGTACTAAGCCTAAAATTGTGGCCGTCCCCCTCCCCAGAGTTTTCCGTGTTTTTGTGAATAATCGGAAAATGTCCGATGTCTGTAAAGGCAGTGATGTAAGGTTGATGACGTCATTCATTGAGGGCACGAAAAACTGGGTGCCCTGCTTTTAAATGTGATCAACATGGCGCCCGTGTCTTGTGTTGTTCCAGAGTTACGATGGTTTGAACCAGGGGTACGTTCAGCGAGTAAAAGCAACTTCACAACAATTTTGGCGATAAAAATATCAACCAAAAACAGCAATTTAGGTAATAAAAAGATAATATTGAATTAAATCAACCGAAAATGTGTTCCAAAATACATAATTCAATCGGAATTACACCCATGTTGTACGGAATTGGAAGTTCTTCTTCATAAAATCCAAATCCATCTCACTGTGTTACCAAGTGGGATGTCCCTCTTGCTTTCGGCACTTTGATCTGTCTTATTTGCATTAAATTCTCTCGTTAATTTATGCAATTTGTACTTCACGTCCCATCACATCTCTTCTTCAGTGGCGGATTTAAGGAACTAGGCTGGGGAGGGGGGGGGGGCAAAGACCTACAAGGACCCCTGCATTCCTAAAATTCTGACATTTTTTTTTTTTTTTACCTAGTTGTAACCCAACAACGTTCTTTGTTTTAGTTCATTTTACTACTGATGCTTGGGGAATGAAGGCCCCTTTTACCATGAAGATTGAAGGTCCATGAAGTTCCTTTTACGTCGCAGGCCCTGTTAGCTCTTATATTTTGGTGTTCTAGAGCTGTAAATTCGGACCATTGTCCTCCGACCACTCGGCAGATTAGAGAGGTTCTGTTTTCACCCCCAAGTGAATGGGTCTGATCTGATGTGTGGGGACCCTCGCATCAGACTGGTTATTTGCGTAGAAATGGAATTACCTTCGCTTCAGGCATTTGGTACTACTGGTGGACGAGCAGTTGGATTTGCTATGTGATGTTTGCAGGTTGCAGACCAAGGTATATCTGCCATGGGCTGCGATGCGACACCTGTTTGACCTACTAGTGACAGTGGTGTGCCAAATAGGGGCTCGGTTACACATCCCAGGTAATATGAACAGCCGTTTGCGCCAGATTCCCAGATGGAAGGAGAGTAAGGGGGCCCGCTTCTTGCGTGGCCTGAAGATTGGTAGGTCATGTTCGGGACTTAAACAACGTTGGTATTACAGGCATCTGCGTCGGATGTCAGTTGGGGGGGGGGGGGGTTTCTGCAGGGTATTGCCGCGCAAGGTGACCGGCTACCGGCGTAGGCGGCCTTGTCCGTTACCACCAGGGGCTCCTGGCGATAGTAGGAATGGTAGGAGTTTTTCACAATAGCTTAGGTGTGTCTGTGCATGCTTTGAAGAATAGTTCGGGATACCTTGACAAGTTAACAACTGGGGTTTCCTGACAGTGTTACGTCCGGGTCATGGAACATCTGGTCCTGGGTGTGTTGTCAGGGTCACACTTTGTAACGTGGGCCAGTCTGCGTTCTCCCACCGTGTTTGGGGTTCGACGAGGGTTGGCGCCAAGGCTGGCTGAACTAGAGCGGAAAAAGGCTGCAGTCCAAGGCCTGCATAACCGCAGGTGGATTGGCTTGCCCCGTGCAAGGTTTTGTAATCTATTTTGTAATCTATCCCACTTTGTAACACAGTGAGGAATATTTTATGAAGGAGAAATGATGATTCTACCAGAGAACTTGTTCTCGCAGGACAATCAAAGTTTTCCGAATAGAATCACATAAAACAGTAACTTTCAGTTTCGGGGAAGGAGGTGTCGTCGTGTCATTCGGGTCGGGTCATCCGCAAAAGTCAGTGGTGTAGAAGTGCGACCGGAAGTGATGCAAATAAGGAAGAGCCAAAGTGCCGAAAGCAAGACAGACATCCCACTTTGTAACACTGTTTCTTCAGTTTCTATTCGGAAAACTTCACCAATATTTTTCCCAACAGGGCTTAGAATTGAGCGGACGATATATCGCTTGTCGGCCGTTTTGGGAACGGTTTCGAAACAACAATATATTGTCGCTTAGACTTAAAAAGAGTTAAATAACTATTCATACCTTCAATACTGGACACTTGTTTTCCTTCTGAGAGCCTGTACAGTGATAGCTCCGAAGTGAGTAGTGATGTCCACTTGTTAACATTTGGAAAGTAGGCCACAACTTTGGCACCATGGTTAGAAAGATGTCGGCCGCAATTCAGACCCTGCAATCCTTGGAAGTGAGGTCCACAAAGTATAACCACCAGAGGCTTTTGGTGGGCATTTTGAGGATTTAGCCTGCAATACACCCAATTAGAAACAAAATTCAATAATCTTCAACAAGCTTTTCGATTAAATATAAATAACTTTTTTACTATGCAGTATGAAGTTAAAGAACATTGGTTCACATGTACCAGAAGTCTACTTTATAATTCATCTACACAACGTATTTCAATTCTCAGTCATGATGCTCCGAGTGCTTCTATGAAATCAATAACACGTGCGTTTTAAAATTTAATTTCGATTGGATCTCCTGTAGCACATGAGATAGGCGTGCGTTGCGGCCATTCTGAAGTGACGTCACACGACACGAGTGCACAGTAAAGTCACATGTGGGTAGCCTAAATCGAGCCCAGGATAGCGGCTCGCAAAGGACGGTAAAAAAGATACCAGAGATTGTCAAATTACAGGATAAAACACTAACAAAATATGTGTGACGTAACAAATAAAAAACTGTCGGCCTCAGCAGACCGGCTGAATTTTGTTTCTATTGTCTAAAATGAAAAAAACCTACATTAGATGTAAACTTAGCATTCTTACTTCTCGAATACATTTTCCCTAGAAAATACAATCTAAATACAGCCGGCTAGCTAACCCCAGTGCACTTGAGACGTCTTCACCACGTTGAGTGCAATTCAAATTTAACGGTTTCATGTTCCCTCCTGTGTTACCGTGCCACTTGCGACATGGGCCCTCACAAAAATCTCCTTTCAGGAGGAATTTTAGTGCAGGATTGGATGATCCCTGGATATTCATCACCACGGCCTTCTCTCGGACATGGTGTTGAATAGCCAGGGATTAGAGTCCTTTAAATGCACAACTCTGTTGAAATTTTGATACCAGGAACAGAAGGGTTCTTGTTTTTTGCCTGTTCATGTTATGACATTTCCAAGTGGTGCACTGCAATGCTGTTCTTTTCAATGTTGTTTCTGGCATTCGCCAAATGCTGCTTAATCACTCTGGTTCTAACACCCTTCATTGTTTCTCCCGATACAGACAGTATCACAGTCACCAAATGATATCCTGTACACTCACTCCCTGGTATTCCTTATCCTCACTAAAAGCACACTTTCCCCTCGGTCATATGCTTCTCAAACCTCTCCAGTCAGATCATGGCGTGCTTGTCTCTTTACGAACTCTTTTAGCCCTTGCAAATTTTTCACTAAAGTCTCGAAGCTGTTTTTCCTCACGACCTGCTGGATCCATGACTTACTACTTTAAAGGCTGGTTGAAACATCAGGCCCTATCGAGTTCTTGCTCACAGCACTCACTGTGAGAACTTCGATTCTCTTGCGAGAACAAGTTCTCTGGTAGAATCACCAATTCTCATTCACAGATTCGTCCACGATGTGTTAACCAATGGGACAGATTATTCACAACCGTGGCACAGTACCAGCTCCGCACCTGCACGCGACGGACGGCCCGAGGGCAAAACCCTGTTCCCCTGCTACGCCACACAAGCTCTGTGCCATACGAGTGGATGCAACAGCGGCCATGCCTTCGGAGTTTGCTTTCGAAGTCTAGACTTGCACTAAACAAAAACAGTCTACCACCCACAGAAAACCTTCCGACCTTTTCCTAGTCATTGCCAGATCGGCTGGCAACAACACCATCACCGACACCATCACAAGTGAAACACCCTTACCGCCCTCATATACACTTCTTCGTCTTCGGGGTTACGTACTGTGGGCACCATACTTATCTGGCAGACAACATCTACCATCCGCACAACGCCCACGTTGGGAATCATCAACCACACATGGGGGAGGGGGGGGGAGAAGCAGTTCCATCAATCTAGTAACCATCAGTAAAGCTTGCAGACTCCTGGGATCATTACGTTCCAACAGGGCTGCAATGCAATCACTTTTCTTACGGGTGGTAACCACACGCAATTTTTTTTTTGGGGGGGGGGGGGGGGGGGGGAATGAATCCCTGGCAAAAACCTATCGCCACCAGCCCATAGAACTGCGTCAGACACGTGCACGTTACTAACAGGCCAGTCCTCTATACCGCGCAAAATTGCCACATTTTTCCTAAAAGAACATGGCACACATGTAATCCCTCGAACACCACTACTGCGAACTTTGGATACTTACGAATCCCACCCCTGCTGGCACCACTACGTTTGGTAGGGGGGGGGGGGGGAGACCTGCCTTCACACACACACTACTTTTTTCAATAAGTGGCATACCACACCTCGTTGTCCTGAATTCTCCAAGCCTCGTACCCTACAAACACTTCAAACCTCGTACACAAGTAAGGAAATATTACCAGCCTTGTAAGCATAGTACAGAATTTCCTTAAAGTATAGAATTTCACCAACAACACGGCCTGCATTTTCCACCGGGTGCCACCATGTTTTTAAACAGAAAATTTAACAACAAAGTTAACCAAAAAATTATTTTTAATGAATGCCTCCGGTAACCACTTTACACCAGGCCCAATGTAAATGTTCGGTTTGGAAGTGTTCAGCTCTTAAGATTTATTCGGTTTAGTTCGGTTAGTCTGAAAAATTTGTGTTTAGTACAGCCTTTGATTAAAGAGCAGAAACCCCAGATTGATGTAACCTATCTTAAACGAGTAAGCGATAAGATTCCAGCAGGTCCTGAGGAAGAACGGCTTTGGGATTTCGTGAAAAAAATTTAAAGGGCTAAAAGCACAGTTCCTGAAGAGCGTGCCGTGATCCGACTATGGGAAGTTTGAGAAGAGGAAATGTATACGACAGAGGAGAAGGTGTACTTTTAGTGAGGATAAAGAATACCAGAGAGGGAGTGTACACGGTATCATGTGGTGACTCAAGTCTCTATTGGAGAAACAAGAAAGAGTGGTTAGAACTAGACTGAAGCAGCATTTGGCGGATGCCAGACATAACGTTGAAAAGAACGGCATTGCAGTGCACCACTTGGAAACGCAGCACAACACCAACAGTGAAGGAATATCATTTTCCTGGTATCATTTTCTAACAGAGATATACATCTAAAAGGACTAATCCCTGGCAATTCAACACCACGACTGAGAGAAGGACGTGCTGATGATTGCAATACAATCCCTGCTGAAAGGAGATTTCTGTGAGAACCCAAGTCTGAAGTGTCAAGCTAGTACAGGAGGCAACATGAAACTGTCAAATTTGAAATGCACGCAAGTGGTGAGTACGAAGTAGCAAGGAGTTGGAAGCCTTATGAAGACGTTCGACCAGTTTAACACCCCCAGTGTATAAACTGTCGAAAATTTGCAAAGATTGTCGTTATCTGCGAACTTTGGAAATTGTGTGTTGAATAAGTTCATTTATAATGTTAAAATGCTTTAATAGTAAACTTCACAATATTGTTAGAATCGGATTGTTGGTACCATTGCAGCCTTAGTGTCAACTGAAGCCCTGTAGTTAACATGTCATTTTTTGTTCCATAATCGCCAGAAAAAACTAAATATACTGCTAACTGCACAGCTCTACCATTTGTCAATACTATTTTCTTTAACTGTAAACTTGCCTGTGACTGCCCCCAAGCAGCTGCAACACCATCTCGGAGGCACCTCGACCCATCATCTCTAGGACTCTAGCAGTAGATAGGCCGTGTTTTTCAGCAACTGAGAATATTTTGTTCCGTAGCTCCTTTTGGATACTAGGAACGATTAGGCCACTGTCTGAAATAAGAACATAACATGGAGCTTTAAAAATACGTAAACACATTATACTGTGAGAGTTTGGAAAATCACAGCACTACGAACAAGCACAATGATTTCACAAAGAAATAAGCCCAAATTTCTGACAAGTTTGTTTGGAAGTGGACGAAATATGCCTTCTAACTATCTTCTCCAGGTACTCTTTTGAGAATTTTCGGTGTTTCGGCTCACATCAGTCTGGTTGTTTACTTTCTGGTTGTTTACTTCTGTTTGTACTTTTTGTGATGTTGGGATATGATATTAAGCGTATCTCCATGGCGGGTTGGTTCTATATGTTCTTGTATCCCGACATGAAGTTGGCGTTTTGTTTCTCCTACATACATCGCATTGCAGGGCATTTCTCGCAAGGTACACAGTACACTACTCCGCTTCGATTTTTGATATTGGACAGGAGTATGGTATAGGCGTCCTGTTTCCACTGTAAACGCCGTTTGTCGTTTTCCATTATTTTTCCAAGGTTACGAGTAAATCAAGACATCTGGAAGGTCAAAGCAGTATTGAGTATGGGTAAGGACATGTAATTTCCTTGATAATACTAGGCTCAATTTTGCAGTGATAGATAGATATGGCAACTGAATTCGATAATAGCATCCCCTTTAAACAAAAAATGTAACACCTACGCCACAAATAAGACTTCACAGCGAGTCCTTTTAAATTTTCGAAGAGATTAGCCGCTCTTCTTCTTCAGAAATAGCACGAAAAAATAGGAAAGTGTTCAGCTACATAGTTACAAGTGGCTTGACTTGCTGTGAAGTCTTATTTGTGGCGTAGGTGTTAAATTTTTTGTTTAAATGTCTCGATTCAGCAACTGTAATCGCCGGATGCCGGTCTTTGGAGCATCCCCTTAGGTCGTATATTGACAAATTTATCATAAAAATTCAAATGGAGCACGAAAATATGGGTGCACAATTACAGCCCAACTTTGTAACATAAATATGCACCACTTACGCGGCTGATAATGGACTGCCAACCGCATTGTTTGGTGCGGATTCACTTGAGTATTGCTTCGGTGATAATGCTACCGTAATTTGTTCCAGGAGCTAGTTTTCAATTATACTGGCTTGTTATTTAATTTACTAAAGCCATTTTAATTTAATTTAATTTTAATTTACTAAAGCCATTTTGCGGTAAATTTTGCATTATTTTCTAAAATTTGTGGCATTTTGCGAGATTTACTGAATTTTGCGACAATATGGGGTTTTTTACTTCGGGTAATGATTGTTTACTTACCACTTCAAGAATAATTTTTATAACTCATTTAGAGAAAATATTCTGAAATTTGTGATTTAGTATGGGTCTGTTTATGTGAAAGGTTGTGATCGAAATCAGATTGCTTTCAAAAATTATTTTCAAAAATAAATGTACCATATTTTAAAGGAGGTTCAGTTTGTACTAAATGAAAATTACTAAACGTAATCGCCAAGAACACGATTACCGTTTAAACGATTAATCGGCACAACCCTAATACAGGCACCTTCCACACCAATACCTCATGAGAGCTGACCTCCAGACCAGCTTTGCAACGAATGGAGGTCGAGACGGTACACCCAACAAAACAACGAAGGCTAGGGTCATAGCCACCACCCGACCAACCAACATCGAAGGCCAAGGCCACGGCAACCGCCGACCATTAGACTACGGCCATCGTGCGATTTGAAAGTAAACAACCTGACTGATATAGAAAAATGCAACCATCATACTTTGAATGTTCAGTAACTACGGGAAAACCTTGTGTCGACGTTTAAATTCTAAAGTCAAAAATACTCAACAGTATTCTGCAAATTTTCGATAGACATTTTGTCCATAAAGGTATTAAAATATGGTGGTCCTATCTTCTTCAGTTATTTACATCGCTGTTGTGGTAACTGATGGAGGAAAATACAGGGTGGTCCACAAAAAAACTGACGACCCAAGATTTTTAAGTCCAACTTTTCTAGTTAGCACCCCTCAGAAACAGGAGGACAGAAATCTTCGTTTTATTAGATTTGATTTCTGTCCTCTCCTGGTTCTGAGGGGTGCTAACTAGAAAAGTTGGACTTTTTAATCGATTCTATATGTAAATTTTATGCTGAATCCAAATCTGGATGATGCCACCTTGGCAACCTTGAATATTTTGTTAAAATCCAAGATGGCGTCCATATATTTCATGTTTTTTGACTGTACAGCCGAATATGTGCATTTTTTGAAAGGAAGATGTGTTAGGAAGTTGTAAAACAGCGTATTTGGTACCTTTTATGTCGTATGTTTGAACGTCGTAAAACTATAAATAACAAGAGCTTTGACCCAAGAAAATTCCAAGATGGCAGCCTAAAACTTAGATTTTCAAACTCTCCTGACGGGGTTTTCTTTGAATAGCTCGGCTCACAGAGGTCTCAGGGACTTGTGGTTGGGCTTAAAATGTGCGTACGGACGAGGGCTACCCTCACACCGAGTTTCATCAAGTTAAGTGCTATTGTGAGCCCTCAAATACCCAGAAATGGACATTCTTAGGCTATTCTGAAAGGTAGAGATCTATTCTTTCCATAAATCCAAACTGAAATTGTTTAAGTTTGATAGGGACCGTCCTGCGCTCACGATGAAGAGCTAATGGCATGGCACCAAAAGTGTATGCTGATTTTCGAACTCAAAATGCTATTGTGAGCCCTCCAATACCCCGAAATGGACGTGCTTAGGATTTTCTGAAAATTGGGCATCTATTCTTTCCATCAATCCTAACCCAAATTGTTTCACTTAGATAGGGACTGCTGTACGCCAATTTTAAGGTGTAGCTGTAATAGGAGTAGTGGCTAGTGCCATTGCAATGCTAATATTTGATTTGTATCTAAGTTAAACAATTCAGGTTAGGATTGATAGATACAATAGATCTCCACCTTTCAGAAGAGCCTAAGCATGCTCAGTTCGGGGTATTAGAGGGCTCACAACAGCACTTTGAATTCGAAAATCTAAGTTAGGATACCATCTTGGAATTTTGACTAATTTCCTGGGGTCAAAGCTGCGTTATTTACAGTTTTACGACGTTCAAACATGGGACATAAAAGGTACCAAATACAATGTTCTACAACTTCCTTTCAAAAAATGCATATATTCGGCTGTATAGTCAAAAACATTGTAATAAGTTACATTTATTGCCACCATCTTGGATTTTAACAAAGTGCTCAAGGATGACAAAGTGGCATCATCCAGATTTGGATACTGCAGTAATTTTACAGATAGAATCGATTGAAAATTGTCGTATATACCTCCAAACAATCTTTTTTGAAATGGCACTGGACTAACCCTGTATTTAAAAAACTCTGGGCTCATAGCCCTCAATGCAGGTTAGGCCAAGCTTGCTGTTGTTATCGTTGTGTATCATGTCGAGTTTGTTCGCTGTTATGGCAGAGCCACTTCCTATACTTTGTTCCACATTACGCTTTCAGAAAATTGACTGTATGACGCCATGTTTTTTCCACTATGAGTGCAAAAAATCCGTAAACATCCCATTCGTAAACTTTAACAGTAACTTTGTTGAGTCTACAAATGTGATATCCACATGTTTTTTTCACTTTTAGTGCAAGGAACCGAGTCGTCATCCAGTCAGTTTTCTGAAAACATAATGTGGAACAAAGTATAGTGAGGTGATCAACAAGTTGACGACTGATTATATATTCGATCGATGGGTTTGAAGGTCCTTGCGGGTTCATAAGAGATCCACCCCCCTGAAATTTAATGCTTGCTAGAGCTTAAAAGCCTGAACATTAACACCTTTAACACTTTATTTTAACACCTTTATGGACAAAATGCCTACCGTAAATTCACATAATACTGATGAGTAATTTTGACCGAGTTTGAGCGTCAACACAATTGCAAATCACGCAAAAGCCGGTTCCGACATCGGCTTCTGTAACTTTATACAACCCAGATGACAGAATCTCAGCTTCTACTTGCCAATTATGATTACTTCGTAACACCACCACAGTCGGTTTGTTTTTATCCACCTTGCAGCTTAATTTCTAATTAGTAAAGTACCGGAACTGTCACTTATTTGCAAAGGCAGGAAGGGAGGGTTGTTTACATCCCCTCGCAACCACAGCTGGGGGAGCGCTGTAAGCTCTCCCAGCAGGGTCCGAGCCCCGGAAGCTCTAACGATTTTACGTATTTCAACACCTTTTCTGGCTTCTGGAAAGTTCTTTTTTTGAAGATTTTCACGCTCATACAATGTTATTTTGTGTCATATCTTACTTTGATTTACTTTGGGGAAACAAAATAATGTGCCCATACGCCTCTTCCCCCGGTCTCACAACCGTAGCCCAATAAATACGGGAGGCTGTAGTGGAGGCCAAATTTGAATGCAAAAGTACACAAAGCAGACGACGTTTTACTGGATGAAGATGACGATGCTGTAGAAAGCCAGAAAAATCCTGAAGGTCTGACGAAGATATCTGTGTCACCGGAAGTGAGCTTGCCTTGCAAAAACCGAAGGCTACGGATGCGCGCCAATTCAAAGGAGGAAAAATGTCGTAGTCAAAGTAAGAAGATATAATCAGAGTTCGAATCAGTCCTTAAGAGGACCTGAAGACGACAGACGAAGTTTTGTCAAAAAGACTAAGAAGGGTCTTCTTTTTGAAAATGAGCGAAAATTGTGGTGAAGATTTTATTAACGAGTGCGAGTCTGTGTGTGAATTTAAGCGAAGTTGTGGTGTTTTTTTTTAAAAACAGATTAATTAGATTATTTTTAAATAATCATGATTATTTCCAACCCTGTTTCCAATGGAGCTAATATCAAGTGGCTACTATAAACTGTTCAGAAGTTATAGGGGAAAACGCAATGAACAAGCTGAAAAATGTTTACTCAGTCTTTAAAGTTACTCAATCTTTCAGGTAGAGAGAATATTTAATCTGGACTAAATGCAAAGAGGGCTGAAACAAAGATTTTCATTTGGATTTGGTTAGGACCGGAATCCTATTCGGCAAATCTTGTAAATTATCCGAATCAGACCTGGATTTGGTAGAAGTAGATTGGCTCAATCACTAAACAGTACCATGGAAACCTTTCAGTACAGGTGTACCATCCAAGACTACTATAGAGCTCTGGCATTTAAAAAGGAGATATACGATGCAACGCAATGCTGTCTGCATTGTCAGAACGGTACTAACCTGTAACAAACTCAGCCTTGTCAGGAAGTGGAACTGATATTTGTCGTAGAACAACTTGTTCGTGTTCAAGAACATTTTCATCACACCGATATTTTTGAGGCCTTCGGTTCGTGTCCACCAGTCTTACAATGTCCGGCTTGCTTGCAGCATTGATTTCTTCAAACACCGCTCTCTTGTCAAATAGAGCAAGATTCTTTTCAAAATCAAATTCGTTCTCCAAAATAAAACTGTCCACTGGAGCACTGAAACAAGCATCATCTTTTTCCTGCCACTTTCGCCGAACTTCTATTCGCTTTGGTGTTGTTGATTTACGTCGAACATCAGAAACTAAAAAACAAAAGGAATTACACATTTTAAAATAGGGACGGTAGCCACCGAATCCAACAAACCTGGATCCAACTACAATCCGGTTACTGACCGAATAGTCAATTTTATTTATACACGAAGATTAAACGAGGATGGTTCGTGTCAATTTGTCAAAGGAAAACAGAATAATAAATCAGTGACGTTGGGCTTTTCACTAAGTTTTATTTTTTTTAGTCTAACTACTAAAAAATATATCAGTTATTGCAATTATTTCTAGCACAAATAAAAGATGGCAGATGGATTACGGCTAAATAAAAATATAATTAAAAAATAAATTCAACAATGAACTCTGGAACAGAGTGGAAAGAGCAGCACAAGCTGTTCAACCACGGCCGCATTGCAGCAGTGGAATTCTTCCAGTTTAGTTGAGCTGGGACATTAACGTGTTCACTCAGTAGTTGGTATGGTTAAGAATTTTTCTCCAGTCCCAACACCGACCGAATAGCCAGTTTCCGGTAACGGAACGATTATATTATATTATCCAGTGAAAAAATTGTTCATTGTTCTGTGAATGTTTTCGTAAAAATTTGAGTCACAATTTAGAGAATCATGTTGGTATAATTTACCGCTCATAATTCACACTGTAGACTCAGTTAATGTCTTGCTAATTTTCAGTGGCTGGCCGCCAACCTCTTCAGGCATTTCGCAAATGTTTTCACTCGTCACTCGGTGTTTTTCCATTGACAAGCTGGTCAGAAACCTATCCTACAAATACGGGAGGCCACGAAGATCGGCGTTTACAAGTTCGAAAACAGTCGATGTATGAACACAGAGGGTCCAGCAAAAACTTTTGTCGGAAGCTTCTGAGAGGGTGGCAGCCAGCCACTGAAAATTAGCAAGACATTGAATGTGTCTTCAGTGTGAATTATCAGCGGTAAATACTAAGGCTCGGCCGATACCAACTTTGACTGATCCGAACTCGATACGGTCCGATGCTACATCACTGATACTTTAGTGCATTACTTCCAGTAAAGTTACTGTTTCTTCCATATTCAGAAACAAAATCTGATGAAAAATTCCAAATCTCAAAGCTCTAAGAACAAGCATCTTGCAATAAAGTGTGTTTTTGGAATGTGTTTTTGGTTTTTGTTAAATAATTTGAGAACGATTGAAGCTACTGCCCTGAAATTAGCTCCATTGGAAAGCTCTCTAAATAACGGTTAAAATGGTGTATTGGAACATTAAAAACGGACAATTTTGGTGAAGATATCGCAAAAACCAATATTTGACCAAAACAGTCAGCCGATACTAAACCGATACCGCTACTATCGGTGCCGATAGCTATGCCAATATCGGTATCGGCCGAGCCTTAGTAAATACCAACATGATTCTCCAAATCATGACTCTTATATTATCGGGATTCGGTCGACCCCTATTTTAAACATTTGCAATAAAGCTGAAAAAATAATACAGCCAGATAATGAACTAATTCTTAGAGGTCATTTCTGCAAATTATGCCGAATGGTCTGAAAACTGGTAAACTCAAATGGTTTTAATAACCACTTTTAACAGTACCTACATTAACGATTAAACTTTAAATTACAACGTGAAATACAACGAATGGTGCGACTCATGTCACTGGCAGGGAAGGAGCGAGGATTCCAAAAATCGGTAATTGAGTGGTTGATCGAATACATCACAAGAACCAAAAGTCTCACTTACACCAATAGAGATGTTGAAAACTACAGCTTTCTTGAATTTTTGGCAATTTTCTGGTACAACCGTTCAGCTTTCTTCCGAAGCAAAAGGTGCATCGGCTTCAAACTGTCATTGAGCTGTGCGTGCCATCGAAACCACCCCCCCCCTCCCCCGAACAGCCCCTCCACTGATCTCTACGACCCGATGGGAGTTGTTTTACTCCAACAAGGTGCTCAATGAGATACTTCCATGCCAAACATGCTGTCAGTATTTTTTTGTGGTTTTCTTTTGCCCATAACATTTGTAGTTCTTAACCAATTTTCGTTCTGTCTTTTGGGGTAGTATTGGTTAATAATTCCCAACATCTCTCAAATTAACACTAGTGGTCTACAAAGCTCTGATAAAAAGTTAGAAATGTTTTGACCTTGAACGGACATGTCAAGGTCGATCAACTCTCACGTGCAAACGGCCTCCTAGTAACTCTACGAGCTCATTCATTTTGACCAAGCTGTCGATGCGCCATTAAGCCTCATCTCCCCCCCACCATTCATTTTGACTGGAGATGATACAAGGAAATGATGGAGCCTGGTCTATTACTTCTGTTATACCCTGTAGCCTATATTACCTAAGAAATTCACTTTTTATTTAGCTTTGTACTCCAAGCATTGATAAGACATTTCCATATTAAGCGCCAGGCCCTGAAAGCACACTGGGGTTTAGCTCACACAAAAATACAAATCACCAGGCCTCAGTAAGTGCTGGGATACTAAAGTGTGTAGGCTTACTCAAGTTTGCTACTCTTTGACATGTAACCAACTCGAAATACTTGTGTCCTAATGAATAACCGTACAAGTGTCAAATAAGAATCACACAAGTTGAAATTTATGACAAATTTAAGCCATTAGATATTTCGTGCTACAATTGCCTAAAAATGCAAGTGTAACTGATCGGCTGTTAAAACCATGAGCACCGGGTGTAGCCCATAAAGACGTCGATATAGATACTGGTATTGGACCGATACATCGGTATCGTTATTGGATAGAAACTAGAAAGGTTCATACTTGCGCCGATTCTGTGGGCTGAAACCTTTCACAAAATAGTTAACTACAAACTTGCAGCAAAATTTGTGAACTGATGGCCTCAAAATTCCATAAAGCTTGCCAAATTTTTCCATTATTGCTTAACTCCATGGATTTTAAGGTAGCTTGTCCAAATTTCATCATCATTGCAAATCACTGTCCTTCACTGCAGCCATCTTGGAAAGTTGGCATGGATTTTACCCAATTCCACACGTTTGGAAAGCCAACGAGTCTGCGAGATAACTTTCAACATCACGTTCTCATTTGTTGCGGCACTTCGTATGACTACATCCTAAGACTTTTTGAAAGCATGTGGCTGAATTGACAGTGAAATGGCCAAATTATCATCTATTTGAAATTTGTTTGATGTAGAGGATGGAAAGAAAACGAAGAAATGCAAACTGTGCAGTGTTCTATTGCTAAGAGGTGGGAAGTTGGAATCAAGTTTTAATGCGTCCCACAGCACAAACACATTGCTTCAGGATACCAGACTACTTTACCAACCCTTTCGAATGTTAATCTAGTATCAGTCGCCACTTGGTTAGTAGACCTTAGAAAGCACTCGCCACATACCAAATACGTCTTGTAAGATGCGTGGTTTCTCTGATTTATGCATTAACAAAATTATGCGATTTTCTTAAACTCCAGTAGTATTGAAGAAAAACCAGTTATATAGCCATTATAAATCTAGAGCATAACGCTGCAAACCGTTCCTCTTTAACTTGTACGGTTCCAGAGATACCCCCTTTTTAGTGGCATGCTCTGTAGCTAGTCGCCATTTTGGCGAGTAAGGCTAAATTCCAAATTGCCAACTATCGATTTCCATTCACCAAATGGCGAGTGGCGACCGACATTGGGAAGGGTTAAACTTGTACACGGAGATTTTGGATTCTCTGAGACTGTTAGAGCTTTATTAAACCAGCCAAGAAAATTATGAGCGGCAATGGAAATGGCCCAATTTCCAGTTTTAGCACGAGATGTAAGAAAATGTACGAAACCGTTCTAGGGGTTTTTAATGACTCTTCCACCTGCAGATTTTATTTGCTATTCCCAGGACTTTCCCCAGTTTTTTTCATTTTAAGGATCAGTACTAACAGTATATAAACTGCTAATAATACACATCCAAACATTTCACTAACTTACCAGATTGTGTTCTCCTCCTTTCCTCATTCTTTTGCAGTTCTTTTAAGTCTTCTGGACGGTAACTACTAACAAGTTTATCAAAACTTTGGTTTGTTCCATGATCTTCGTTGACAAGGCTACTTTCGTTTGGACTCTTCAATATTTTCAAGCCTAGAATATCTTGAGCACTAGGAAAGCAATTTTAATTAGTCAAAACCCACAAAGAATGCCTTACTTCATACATAAGAAATTTACAAAGAATGATTTACCGTGGCCATTTTATGACAGTATTTCGGAGTGAACACCTTCGTTACCTCTGCCAGTATGCAATCAGAAAAAAAAGGGGGGGGGGGGGACACGCCACGCTTTGGGAAGGATAAACAAACATCTTAAAGCCTACATGTTCAGGCCTGCCGGAAACTCACAGCTGCTGGAGTACACTACACGAAGAACAAAACTGGGGGTGTAATGTAGTGAGATATATGCGTGAAAATGTATCCGCGGGACACATGATATGCGGGAAGGGCGGGGGGGGGATGCACGTCCCAATTGTGACTGAGTAATTGTAGGGTTTTCTTGTTTTTCAACACACAGTTAGGAAATTTTTTTATTAAATGTACATATTAAGAAAGAAGGTTATTTAATATTGCCCCAAATTCAAGTTTTTTATCTTGTGCGTGCACGAGATTTTTTCCGCTTGTCACCAGTCTCGTGTAAACATTCCTGAAAAGAAAGTTATTACATTTTTTTTTTCTTTTTAATATATAAATTAGCTAATAATGAGACTGGGCTAAACATTTACACAGCTCTGAGAAGAGAATATTAGCAACAACAAAAAACAAAATAAAAGTTTGAAACAATCTCATAACGCTTTGATTTTTAACTTATAAATATTTTGTAACCCCTTCCACACCAGGAGGTAAGACCACAAAGTACAGGGTGGTCCACAAAAAACTGACGACCCAACATTTTTAAAGTCCAACTTTTCTAGTTAGCACCCCTCAGAACCAGGAGAGGACAAAAATCGTCCTTTTTATTAGATTTGATTTCCGCCCTATCCTGGATCAGAGGGGTGCTAACTAGAAAAGCTGGACTTAGAAATGTTGGGCCGTCAGTTGTTTGTGGACCACCCTGCAACTAAGTCGAGCGATGAATAGCAAGCTGTAGTTTCCTTGGAACCCGAGTGTAGTGAGCAAGGCACAGCCGAGTTGTCACGGTACTGACATAGGAGCCAAGACGACGCTACATCAGATTATGTTACAATCCTGTGTTCTCCTATATTAGGTTTAAGTGGGCTCCTCTGTTCAGCTCAGACTTACACAATTTTAACTTCTGACATGCCAGTTCAACTGGGGGTATTTCCCAACACGTTGCGCTCTCCGTGGGTCACTTTTGAAGGAAATCGGGGTTATACTGGGAGGAATATCTGCATTCGTGTTTAGGATACGGGCATGGAATTGGGGCCTTGTGTCTGCATGACTGCTTGAAGCATTGGTTTTTTTCTTCGTAAATCTGCTTAACTTCTTGAAAAATTTTACCTGAGCAGACTAAAATTCTGAGAAACTGAAACAGCCTACACCAAGGCCAATTAACCTAACGGAAGAAATGCTTCATGTACTTTTGCCTACACAAAGAATTTACAGGTTTTTTTTAAATATGTAAATTCCTGTGTACACTTAGCGACATTTCAACAAGACAGTTCACGTCTGATGTTTATATTAGAATTTCTGTGTTACACCCCCTCTCCTCCCCCCCAACTCCAAAAAAAAAAAGACAATGCAGCACCAAAAGCTTTCGAGGTGGTGATCATATTTCAGTTGACCTGGGACGCGAGAATGATAGGTTAAGCAAACGACGGAGCCACGACACAGATTGAACATAAAAACACTACGAAATACGCAAAACTTCACAACACGGACTCGCACTTAGTCCAAATTTTCGATACCACCCAGATATCTTCGTCAGGTCTCGAGGATTTTGCTGCTTTCTACTTCAACTACATCGTTGTTTACTACGTTCGCGGTCGCGGGCGCGGGCGTATTCGAATGTAAAAGCAGACGACGTAGTAAACAACGTAGTAAACAACGATGTAGTTGAAGTAGAAAGCAGCAAAATCCTCGAGACCTGACGAAGATATCTGGGTGGTATCGAAAATTTGGACTAAGTGCGAGTCCGTGTTGTGAAGTTTTGCGTATTTCGTAGTGTTTTTATAACAGATCGATCTTTTCACAGTATGAATTGCAGCGATGTTTTTCGAGATTGAACATATTTTAACAAGCACAAAACCAGTGCGGTCGTCGTCTGCTTTCCACAACAGAGGATGCACGTCGAACATTGTAAATAATGTAAATTTTGTAAATTAATTACTTGTGGTGGCCTGAAGAAGACAGACGGACTAAATTTTCCATCCTTAGTCAGCAGCCTGTCGAAAATTCGCAGATTCGCATATTCGGGTTTGATGTTTTTGAATTCGAGCGTGAAATTGTCTTCATGAAAATCAGACTAGTTTCAGGTAGCTAAAAAGCAGAAACTACTGCTTGTTTAGGGCTCCATTGTACTGAATGTTAGACACCCACATTTATGTCTAGCAACGGCAGTCGATCACTTGAAATCAAGCCGCTCTCGCCCACACAGATCTCCAGACAGACTGTTTCGCCCTTGTTTGGATTTGTCAGTTAAAAATACCCTGTGGATGAGAGCAAATGCACCTTCACCCTCTTGTGGTCAACATGAGAAATTGCAATCGACCTGTCGTACAACACAAACAGGGACGCCTCTTTAGTTCCTAACAGGCACGGTACGTGATTATTATGCAGGCCTATTTTAAAGCGGTGGAGGGGGAGGCGGAGATTTTGCCACGTGTTACACTGGCACTACAAAGGGGAACAGGAGTTTAAAATCTCTTATAAAAAAGTAGGTTACACAATTTCTGAACGCTCAATGTCATGTATTTACTTTCCAATTGGTCGGCATATTATCCTAGGCTGCGTATTTATTAATTACTAATTTGGGAGTACACTTCTGCTGTATAGGTGCAGATTTGTATATTTCTTTACTCGCAATTGGCCGGTAGACCAAACATTTTGAGTCGCTAAATATGAAACTTCGTCGCCAAATTAAACTTAATGTTAAAAAGACTTCGAACACCAAGGGAAACACTCATTCAATCATTTAAGTCCTTACATCTGTCATAGTAAAATGGTGGTGCATTCACACGGTGCATATACGTATACGTATACGTGCTTATAGGTGCATATACGTTTCAAATAACTTTTTGATACCTACTGTAATAAAGAAATTTCTACCACAGTAGTATTTTGCCTAGGCTAACCATTGGAATGCTGGTAGAAAAACCTTTAAAATGGTGTATTGACTATTGTTTGAAACATTAAGATCAGCCAACAACAAGTGAAAGTATGTTCAGTTTGGTTTGGTCTCGTCTATCATGAATCCAGCGGCCGAATTAGCCGCTAGCAAAAATATTTTAATTACCAACCTGCTCAATTTAATCACAAATTGGCGAGTGGCTGGTGGATTTTTGCTTCTATACTTGGCTGTCAATCTACATTATTAAAACTGTAAACGAGCGAGGACTGTTGCATCAGCGAAAGCAAGTTCAGTGCCGCTATGCTGTCCAGTATTGTTTGCAGTGCTTACCCTCCACCTTAAATTCTGTCCCTACCTCCTGATGGCGTGTGCCAGGCCCAATGCTAAACGAGCCAAATGAAGATTAAAGTCGCGACTTTTGCACGAAGAAGGAGCAAGCTCTGTTGTGCCCACTAACCGGGGGGGGGGGAGGACTGAAGTAGGTTGCACGGAAAGTAGGAGGTAGGGAGGGTGGACTTGACACACAAGTTACCAAGCACATGCTGTCCTTGGGTGCCAGCTCGCTTGGAACATATGAATAAGGGTCCCTTTCCGAGTGCGCACGGCAACTGTGTAACGCGACTCGCCATTGCTTATGTGAAGGCAAACCCGCCCCAATGCAGGGTGCAAGCGAACGCGGCGAAGAGAGTCCAATGTTTAGCAATTTTGAGGGCCACACGAAGCCTTTGCCTCAAAGAACGATATTAAAAAGAGTTGTTCAGCCGATCAATTGAGGTAACAATGGCGCAATGCAGTATGAATCAGGGAGGGGCCCTTATACTTCCCCTAAGCGGCTAGTTTTTTGGAACACCGGAAGAATAATGACTCCCGTCCGATTTTTTCTTTTTTTTCTTTAACGGACTAAGAATTACTTGCTGAATAATGTTTTCCTCTTCCATTTTTGGGGCAAACGCACCGTTTGGCCGTGGTTTAGGTCCAAAGTTAGCATTACGGGAGGTAGGCTGTGACGCCATCTTGTTGCCGGCAGGCAGGCTCGAGGCAACCGGCGTCGCGCAGGAAAGCATCAACTGGGCCAAAGTCTGTCAATTGAAACGCCAAACCCCAACCAGTTCGTTACAAGTGAAACGCCAAACAGAAGCCGGTACCTATAACCTAACCTAACGACAATAACAACAAAACCAAACTAAACTGACAATAAAAACCCACTTATCTGAACTTTTTACGGGAAAAAGATGTCAGCTGGGAACATGGAACGCTTGTACGTCTGTCAGTGTTAGAGTACGGCTTTCATTAATTTCTGACGGCCAAACTAAGCCTTTGCCCCAAAAATGTTATGGGAAAATGTTGTTCAGCTGATCATTTTACATCATTCTAGCCCAACGAGAAGCTAATCGGAGAGGAGTCACTATTCTTCCGGTAAGCCAGTTTTTTCCTAAATTGTGTCAGCGCAGTACACTAGTAGTAGGTCATGTCAACTCAAGTTTTTAATTCTACCCTTAAGCTTCATTAAATTACAGTCAATGAAACGGCCACACAAACACTTACCAGATGGTAATTTCAGGTACTTTACACTCGATGCCATTCCTGAAGGCTTTGACGAGGGATATAGTTTGGTGACCTCCGTCCACTTGGGAGATGACCCCTTGATACGCTCCAAGGATTCCCCCGCAGTCGATGGATACAACTGAACCGACCCAATCTTGAGCCATCCTACAAATTATACGATGCCAGGTCATTCAAAATGCAAGTATTCCTCAAACAAATAACTTAATTTTCAAAGACATCAACAACAGTTGTCAGAACTGCGTCATGCAAAGTGTCCGTCATTCAAGTCTACGGCCATTTCATTCGTAACCTCGTATGACCTTCAATACAACAAGTGGCGTCATAAGTGAAAATAAACTCATACAGCTGGCAGATTTTAGGGGTTTGTATTCATCGTAATTCATGCTGTCAACACTATACAAGATTTTAAAAAATACACCAAATATACCTGGAAAAGCAAGTCTCAACACGGCCTACTTTGAATTCAACATCTCTTCACGGTTGGGTTTGTGGCGCCCTCTTGCGAGGAAACGAGGAACTAATTTTATTTATCACGATTTTGTTTCCAAAAATGTAAATAAGAAAAGTAATTAAAAATATGTTTAAGACATACAAGTGGAGAAAAATTTTTTTTAACGAATATCTTTGGCGTCGAATTACGTACAAGGTCTGTCCGTACAAGCGGTTTAATACTCCTTACTTCCGGTTCGTCTGCTCCTGGCGATGGTCAAAACTATTTAGCAAATACCAAAAACGCAAATTGTTTACGTAATACCCGACAAATCAATAAAAAATTATTGCCTAATCAATATAAAGTTACTATTACATTTTTTGGCTACGAATTAGTTTCTTTATATTTGTTTTCGTTTTCATTAACGTATCGCAATTGCATAGGATCTGCTTTTCAGTACAGCTAGCTAGAGAAACGCTGGCAACGGCACACGGAAAAGTTCGGGAAAGATATGTTTTTATTCAACTACCAACGATCATATAAAAATTTTTAAAAATGAAAAGGGGGGGGGGGGAGGTGATAGAACTTTACTTTCTTTGGGTGTTGGAAAATGGAAGTGGGAGGGGGATAAAGTACAATCTGGGTGTAAAATCGATGTACAACTACACCCACATTCCGACCAAAATTCTGAGTCTAAAAAATGGGACTCCGTCTGCAACACTGCGGAAACACAGCAGGTGGGACGAAAACGAGGGGCAAAAAGGAATCGGAATCCAGTCAGATATTTCAGTCCTGACTCCCTTCCCCCACTGAGGAAGGAATAGGAAATATTTCCTTTTTTCGTATCCCCTTCCCTCTTGCTTCCCCCCCCAAACCCGCCTGCTGCCACCCCTTCACCAATATTGTGTATTCGATGCGACCGTGGTGGCAACTTGCGTTCTGCTTTGCTGTTGCGAAGGAAGGAGGGAAACATTCCCCCCAACATTTTGTGAACGTCAATAAAGGCACCTCTCCACCGACTTTCAGCTAAGTTGGTAAGGGGCCTCCGATGAAGGCGCTACTTACAAGGCACAGGAAAGCAGCATGGAAGCACCAGGCTGGACTCTTTCCAGGTTATCAATGATCCCCACCAACCACGGTGATACCTTTGCCGCAAACTCCTACTTAACCGAACAAGAGCTTGGTACACAAGTCTTGCATTCTGAAAACTGTCAAGTTTCGAAAGAGGCGTGTGCAGGAAACCCACCATTCTAATTCTACCAATGCTCGCTGCAGATTAATCCCGTGGTGTGACTCTATCACCAAAATGCCAAGATCTCTGATTTCTTTTGTCTCTTTCAAATGGCGTCTGCCTTCCATTATTGCTGACACGCATTACAAAATATTTCTACTCGCTCTTCGTTGATGGGCAGTTCCCATCTCTTACACTCAGTCATCCAGTTTTACAAGATCAGCCTGCAAAAAGTCCTCACCTCAGTAACGTACCATGGATAACTTAGCATCGTCGACTATATTCCGAGATGGAGCACAACATTCCATGGTGCAAGTTGCCAGCATAAATCCTAAACAGCAAAAAGTCTAACACGGAACTCTGCAACACACCCGATGTTACACTTTCCCACGCAAATATGAACCCACTGCACACGACTCCTTGCCTCCGATCACACAATTAGTCTTGGAAGCACACAATGATAACTCCTGACAGAACATTCTTTTCAGCTTTTGAATAAGCAGATGGCCGCAGATGCTGTCAAAAGCATGGGAGAAGTTAATATAGATTACGTCACCGAAACCCTCGTCGACAGCAGCACTAGACCAAGTTTGTCACGCAGCCAAGAGGTTAGTTACACAGGAGTCTCAAGGAACAGAGCTGTGTTTAGTATTGTCACTAACCCCCTGTTCACACAAGAGGTCGATAATAAACTCGATAATAAACAATACTAGCGTCAGACCACTTTCCGTCAACATACAGCAAGCCAACTGGCCTGTAGTTCCCTGCATTGGATGGATTTCCCTTCTTAGGTAAAGGAGAAACATTCACCTGCTTCCAGGCATGGGTTCTCGACCAGTGGCAAGACTAGTATTAACTACAGTGCAAATGGACTCACTCAACAAAATGGCACAACTCTTCAGGGCACGAGCAGGTAGCCTATCAGGTTCAGAGGCTTTAGTAGGGCCGAGACTCGATTTTGCCATAAAAACGATTCTGCATCAGCCTAAACCCTCTCGCCCTGATGTTGGATTGGTCATCACAACAGATTTTTGTTGCAGCAACAGGAGGGTAAAAAACATTGACAATTTTCTAATTCAGCTCAGTGGCGACGTCTCTGGATTAGGAAAGCCACACACCTTGGTTTAATGTGCAGTTTAAGGGCCTCTTTTTGCAACCTTTAAGGCTTCTCAGATCGGAGAAAAAGGGCTTCGGTTTGCCTTTCAGACCACTCCTTAAGCATATCAGCCCAGTCAATGCAACCAAGATTGCCGCGTGCAAAACTGTCGTTCATTTTTACCAAGTATGGAAACCAGTCACAGAATATAATGAGGATGTGAAGGAGGTGGGACGTTAGAATGTGAGGAAATGGCATGAGGATGTGAGGGATGTTACTGGGTAACATTCTTCAGATCCTCATGACACTCGCCGAGTGTCCAGAAAGCGACCCCATGATCAGAATAACCCAGAGGTAGATCAGGCTGGCTCATGGCTATGGCAATACTCTAGCTGTTGCAATGGGAGGAAGGGGGGTTAAGGAGAGATTGTAGTCCCAGATAGCTATGATCAGTGATCACATTGAATGGTTTATCTCACCCAACCCATCAACCCAAAAACCTAACGCGTTTGAAAACTTGCTTGAACTTGACAACAATTGGCATTCACTCAATAGAAATTCGTCACGATGGCTACCAATTGTTTCTCCAACAGTCTCTGTCACCATCGCAAGAGACAAATCTTTACCCATTATCTCTTACTCCTCTAGTGATATCACAAAATGTCACTTCCTCCCTACATATGCAGAGGTTAATGAACCCTTGCCACCTTCCTCCTCACTCAGCATATTCGACTAGTCAAACTTTTTTTCAGCCCTTCAGGTCTTATAAATCAATTTAAAACTTTGTTGGTGCAACACTTTAATAGCATAGTATATGAACCTGATATTTTCGAAACCAACCACATTTTCATCTCATTTCAAATCCCAAATTACAGAACTAGGCTGAACCTTGAAATTCTCTGTATTTCTGTTCCATATCTTTCCCAGTTCCAATAAATTTGTAGAATATATTGATGTGCTAAAAGAATTGAAAGTTTCCAAATTTTGACAGTAGGTGCACTTCGACTTCACCATGTAAAAGGCAGTGACTCCTCACGCACGACACTCCGATCCGTGTTGAGTGTTTGTTTTTTGGTGGTGCAGTGGCAACCTGGACCACTGCACTGTGACGGAGGTTGGTGCGAACGAGCTGTCAATGCGCTATTAAGCCTCAATCCCCCCACCCTTTTTGGTGCTAGTGCATTCCCAAATGAGCCCTTTAGCACTTTACAAAATCTAGCATTATTCTAGCACGTTTTGAAGACAAAGATTTTATTTCAGTATTTTTTCGTAATTTTGTTCTATACCATCTGCACTTGTGGGTTTGTCATTTTAGAAACTCGTTCACCATATATCAACCATCAAAGTAACTGAAGGTCAAGGTCGATAGGAAACGATCTCCGCGTGTTAAGCTACTGACTTTTTAATGCACCATTCACTGGCTGCAGTTTTTATCACGTTAACCAGCTAAATTTTCAATAAAGAGTGGAGTTAATGCGGCAATGACAGGCTGATTTTGGAGCAGCTTTGGAGAAAAGTAGCACAATTACAGATGTTGACTATTAGGCAAAATAAAATTGACGTGGTAACAACATTGCAAATGTTCTGTTTAGCTTGCTATCGAAAACGCCGATTGTGGAAGGATGGTTTACGTGTTTATTTGATTTTAAGGCAAAGCAACGGTGTAGATTTTCCACGGAATGTTTAGCTAGCATGATTTTTGTTAAGGTTGGTTTGCCATTAGACTGCACAAGTTTTGAGCCAAGTGCAGAGCAAGATGTCATAACGATTTGATCAGTCCATGTGCTCTGGCAACACTTACAACGTTTATTAATTCTGTTGCAGTATTTTCCTTACAAAAACTGTTATTGTTAGTGTCTTTTGCTAAAAAGTCATTGTTTATTTAGTAGGACTGTGTAGCCATTTGTCACCTCAGTTTTCTTGAATTAAGCTAAAGTTAAAAGTATGTAGATTACATTAACTGGCTTAGGCCTGGAAAACTTAAAAAAATGTTATGTTTAAGCAAAGGACTTCTTAAAAAAACTTGTCCTAAAAGTTGCATTGAGACGTTAATGTATTAGAAAATAAAAACGAACTCATTTGGTAAGGTTTCGAATTCGTTTAACTGATCAGAAGTAAAAACAGCAAAGGGCCACAAGTAAATTTTCCTGTAAGGTTTCAGATATTGGTTATTCACCAAAGTAATATGAGGGGCAAGTGGCAACCCATCCGGCATAATACCCCAGGCAGTATTACCTATCATTGAAAAGGTATCCGTTGTCTCAAAGGTTGAGCGAGATCACAAGGTGATCACATGTCTTGAGAGGTGGCGACAATATGACCGATGCACATGGGGGGGGATTGAGGCTTAATGGCGCGTCGACAACGTGGTCAATTATGACCGATGCACAGGACTAAAGTAGGTGTTTTGTAAATTTTCGAAGTTGTTGGTGCTACGATTTTTTTACTTGAACTTTCGTGTTGTTGCTGGTTTTTTAGATCTCTATTTTTACCTTGAACTGAAGATGTTCGTTGTATGGGCCGAAATTTCACCTGACAAATAAATTTTCCCTTTCCCTTGATGAACACGACTCACTTAAGTAATTCAATGCCTGCGTCATAAGCTCATCCAATCAAGCAACAAGTACATTGACCATCAAGTACACCCTCAGACCAAGGAAAACATCTTCTTGAACTTTAATCACGATTCGCACTGAACCTGTAAACTTAAAATTCCACGAGTTTTCCAGAACATGTCAATGAGACACCGATAAAACGAGTACAGGTATTTTATAAGATTTTTTGACTGTCGTCCTTCCATGTTTTTACGTTCGAATCGTCTGGTTTCCTGGGCTCTGCCACATAATGCAAGTATGTTTGAACTATATTTAGTAGACATACACCTAATTTTTAAACAAATATGACGTACATGGTAGTCACCTGAGGCATAATTCGACTTCTTAGCAATACATGATTAATCTTTGGTTACCACGGTGCAGAACGACCAGCCAACATCAGCTTTCCACCCAGGCGCCTTAGGTCTGTCTAAGGGTGCATTTAGCAACAATCGCCTTTGCATTATCGTACTAGAATTTAATGACGATAGCAAAGTTGCTGTCATGGTAACAACGCTACCTGGTAACAACGCTACCTGGATTGGTGAAATCCGGCATTGTTTGAGTACTGTAAATGTTTGCATTCCCATAATCCGTGATAAGATAAATTCCTCTTGATGAAACATTTTCCCATTCGTTCTTGAACTCTTTATTTGACTGTAAAGCAAAAACCGCCATCGTATTGGAATTTCAGATTCTAGATGCAAGAATGCAAACGCGAGTCGCTGTGTTAATAAATGTCTACGTCAATTAAACATAAAAAGTTGAAAATAAATTAATAATAATTGTTGTAAACCAGGTGACGTTACGGATTATATTCCATTTCATTCTAAGGAACAATACTTTCATTAAAAAAATCACACATTTAATTTGGTTTACGTGCTGTAACTATGTCCGTCTCGTACAACCAACGACTATACATTTTCGTTTCAAATGCCACTCTATCGTAGTTTAAGTATCGATAAATATTCTCAACCACTCGTTTCCCAAGCTGATAAAAACACATCGTGCTAGCGTTCACTATTTTTTCAACGTTGGAAGGTTACTCGGGGTTGAGAACGTTTAACGATAAAAAATAATACGCCGTAGTGAAGTTACCATTGAAATGTGGACAGTACGAGTAATGAACAGGTAATGAGACAATTATAAGTTTGTTGAAATCTCATCAATACTTATATACTTATTAATTTATTAATACAAAAATCTTGTGGTAGTCGCTACAATTCGGTTTTGATGTGACGATTCAATTTTTGATTCATGTGAACTGATTGCGGTACAATTGTTTTATTTTAAGTTTGGGTTTCAACATAATTACACACTGTTGTTCAACATGGAAAATTGAAACGCAGTTTTCTGTTAAGGGATTTTCCAGGATCATTGCAGGAGTTAAAGCAATTTATCCAGTTTTTCAGCGCATTTCCAGGCCTGCAATTTTATTTTCCTGTACATTTCCACATTTTCAAGGACCCATGTAATAAACCCTGTTAACATACTGTTATCAAATGTAACAAAACAAGGCTATGAAGCGAAGCTAGCCAGAGGGTATGCACGCTTAATTCTCTCTGGATGCTACTGCGTGACTGAGCATACTTGTGTTTTTTTTTTTTTTTGTAGAGCACAAGTATACAGAAAAAACAATATAAACTAAAGGTCAATGTCAAATATGTTAAAAGAGGAAACTGTCGCTAGTAGGCATATACATCCAAAACAATGATAAAGAAACAAAAGTTGGTAGTCAAAATCGATTCACATTTTCTATGTCAGCCAATTCATTTCAATAATACGGGCTGTAATACTTGTTGCGCTGGGTTTTTGTACTGTATTTGCAGTAAGATTTGTTGAGGTTTGTCATTTTAATAATAGGCGTCTGATTACTGGGGTCGTGCTCTGTAATAGTATAAAGTAAATCTGACTGATCTTATCTTTACTGCTTCATTAAATGTATTGCTCTGTTGCATCTAGAAATAACGACTCATGAACAGATGGGAGGGGAATAGTGGCTACCAGCTAGATCCGTAGCTGGATTTATGGGGTAGGGCCCATGGAGGAGAGGAGAGGAAGATTATTAAAAAATTGAAATGGAGACTTTTGTCCCATAAAAAAATCGCATGAAGGTTACAAAATGTATCAAACTTTTGAGCAGTGTACCTACGCGTAATTTTTCAATCCTACAACAAGCAACAACCGATAGATTGGACCGTGCGATACAATGAGGGATAACACGACTGACCGTGTGTGGCACCTTTTAGGGTTATGACAAAAAAAACAACCATGCAGTCACCATGCCTGGGCCAGTCCACCCCTGACTACATTTTCGGCTTTGTTCTATCCTAATGCTGTTTACTGAAATGTCCTTTACCTTTTTACGTAGATTCTCAGCAAGCATTAAAGAATTTTTTTTTACAAAAACAAAATAAAATACATAATGCTACCATTATTCATTTATTTACAGAACATTTTAATATTTACTGATTATGAATAAATTTACAAATATGTACAGTACAATAATATAGCATGAGGGTTTGGTATTGTGCACCCGCAACACCTCTGAGTACAAATGAAAAGTTGAAAAACTAATAATATCTCTCAGGTAATTATTACCACAATACTTAATAACGTCGTTCATGGCAAAACAAGATTTTGTTCAACACAACAAATAATTAAAGTAGCAGTCAGAAACACACTTTTAGCTGGATAATTCAAAATATGGAAGTAATAAGTAGCATGTACAAAAGACTAGAAAACAACTAAAGCTACTGACACTGTAAAATACAGCTTTCCTGAATTGGTTATAAATACGCAGTAGAATTTGTACATACGAACTGTAGAAAATTAATAGCTACAAACTACAGAATTTGTACCTTCATAATCCTAAAAGGAAACAGTCCATCGATCAGAGAAAAGTAGAAATTCCTATTATTGTCCGTAAAGGTTTCATTGAGTATGTTTGCTACACGTACTACCACTTTCATGGCGATAGCCTCACGGTGCTTCACTCCATGGCAAGAGAGACATTCATCATTTCCAAACTTATAACATGATCTCACTAAAGGTTTTTTTTTATTATCGTAACTTGGGTGAGTGACCAATAAATAAACAACCAATAAGTTTCCAAATGCAGCTAAGGTATACTCAGATTTACGTTTACTCAGCTTCAAGGTAAACGTAAATCTGGGCTCGAGTGCATCAAATGCCACTAACATTTTTGACTGCGGTAGTTTTGATACCGTTAGTATTACCATTACCACTGATGCGAAAATGATGCCTGGTATTTTGTTTTAACCTATGCCCCACACAATTATTATTTTTTAATGAAATTGGGTGGTTTAAGTGTGTTTGTCAAAAGCATCACACTTCTATCCAAATCCTGAAGGCTGATTGTGCTGGAATAAAATAGCAGCCATTATGGCCAGAAAGTGTCTATATCAATTAGTTTAAGCTAGATTTCGATTAACAGGGAAAATTGTTGGCTTCATTGGGGTCTTCGTTGGTTAAATTTTGATTAGTTATATTGCCGGGCTTAAATGCTAGTGCTTGCTTGCAACACAGAGCACCATCATAGCAGGATACCCTACGTAACGTACTCAACTGAAGGTTAACACTTTATACCGGTTCCACTTGCAACCACACTCCATGTGCGTGTGCTACATTCCGTCCATACCACAAGTTAATGCCAAGTTCGGTACAGCGTCTTTCCAACCAATGGCATCAGATGTCCATTCTCCACAATGTCAAACTTCTACTTGAGAAGGAACATGCCAAACCTTGCATTTCACAATCAGAATTCAATTCTGTGACTTGAAATGCTCTATGAGTAAAAGGTAAGCACACTCGTCTGGTTGCCTCGAATGAGAACTGTTGGTGGGAGATCTCGGGATAACGTGTCCAGCCAAGCCAAGTACATCGGAGCAGATACACGATTCTTTCTGGGCATCGGCATTGTCCTAAAAAAGTAAATCAATGGAAAAAATAAAGTTTAACTATCGTTTTTATATGTCTGTCACCGTTTAATTTTTAAAGACAAAACATACATGTAAGCCACATTTTTCTGGTTATGATAAGGGTCAAGCTTTCACAATGCAGCAATAAATTTTAAACACAGTACGACTGTAAACTAACAAACTAAATGAGTTTTAAGCAAGAAACCAGACTTAATAAAAATTATGCTTAAATCATTTTTGATGTAAAACCTTACTTAGGCAAACATTTCCAGTGAAAAGAAACTAGGATTACCATTAATCATCATGGCACATCAACTAATGCTCTAGTGAACACATACATATATTTTAAAATCCTGAAATTCCACCAGGACTGATGCTAAGGTGGAACTAACCTTCTTATTTAGTTTCTAGGAGGTGGGCAGTGCAATATGGCTGTTATTATGGTGTTACTTAAAGGTAGGGTTGAACAACATCTGATTACTTAGCTAAACGTTTACAGTAAGATTAAAAAAAAAATTAATAATTAATCGCCACCCCCTCCCCACACCTCAAACGAACATTCTTTTCTTCAAGTTTAATTAAGAAAAAGCAGGTTACAGTTTAAGATTACAGTAGTTTAAACACAACAACAGTACTTAATGAAAAGAAATATCCTAAGTGAGATTTCCAATTTATTAGAATTTTGAAGTATCATTTAGTCTTTCCTAACACGGGCTCGTTTACTCAGCGACAAATTTCTCGCTTACTAGCTTTCACTTGGTTAATACTAAATCTGCTGGCTGCTTCTCGCCTTTACCGAAGAATGTGGCTTTCAAGTTGACTATATATATAGTAACCATGGCAACAACGCGGACACTAATCTCCTCCTCATGCCTCGCGACACAACGTACGACGCGTGCAACATGACAGCGTCGATTTATGACAACTAGAAAACAATTTTTACTGCTGTACAAGACGATGGACAGATTTCTGAATGCCGGTATTTGATGATTTGTCTTCGATTCGACAACCCCGAAATGGACGCCATGTTGGATTTTGAATTCTCGCTGCGAGTAGCTATTTATTTTGCCGTCGTTTGATCACTGTTAGAAGCTGTGTTTTCAGCGAGAATAGCATATTTTGGACATAGCGTGAAATAGCAACAATGTTGTACCACTTTGTTCTTTATCCGTGTTGATATTTATAATACATTTAATTTGTTGCCTATTACCGCATTCATTTAACAGAAACGGGAAATTACTCTTAAATAAATAACGGTTGCCTAGCAAATAGCGTTCGGCGAGCGAGAAGGTCTCATTGCATAAACTCACCCTAATACAGTTAGGACAGTGATCATAGGCACGTAATCGATGCAGAATTTCCAGATGAATCAAAGTATCTGGACTTTTCTGAGGAGCTTCATAAAATAATTAGGGAGTGTCCGAGTCAAAACGTTTGTTCTTCTAAGCACTAGGTTCACGATGTGAATGTGTTGCCTTAGAGCTTTTATAAAAAATAAGAACAGTAACTTAATTTTTACCCCTTTAAAACGTCTTAAACCTCATGATTTCTCTATGAAACAGTGTCATCTAAGTACTAGTTTAGTTATAACAGCGCAGAAACAGCAAAGCCAGACTGCACCTAGTGTCATACACAGGTGGGTGGGTGGTGGTGAGGGGGGTGGTCAATGCCCCTGCCCTTTTTGTAAAGTATTTTGTACCGACAGTTGCTGGTGCAGCGGTGCCTGAGAAAGGACCAAAACGCCTAAAAAGGGCAGAAAAAGCTAAAGAAAGGGACAGAAAAAAGTAAAAAGCGAGCCAAAAAAACTGAGCCCTTTTTCGAAAAGTTGCCCCTGCCGCCTCGGGAGTCTGTGCATGCTACTGACTATGCCCTTAAATGTACAGAAGGTGCAGAATAATTAACATATGGACTTACACAACAACTAGCTTTGCATTTCTTGAGTTTTGCTGAATCAGTTCCCTGATCCTAATGTATCTGTTTGTCTGCAAGATACATAATAGAAAAAGTGAGTCTAATACAATGCCGTAAGAAGCTTCCATTAAACAAGTAGTAAGTAGCCTTACCTTCTGCTTTAGAGAAAGATATTCACTTTCTGAAATTGTGATACCATTTAGCTCTTTCTCATCATCCTCTTCTTGCTGGCGGAATTTACCAATGCTCAATTCAAATTCTCGAATGCTAGAAGAACATGGAGGGTATTAATGTTTAAACAACACTGTGTAACTTTCTATCAAAACGTTTAGCATGCCACTGACAGCATTACAAAAACAGTCAAATTACCTGTGTTCCTTTGGCTTTTTGGTAATATCAGGCAATACTGTTACGTCTTGACAATCAATACGGAATCGGCTTAGAAGAGATGCCAAGCTAGAAAAAGGATAGAACAATCAAATCCCATTCACAACCGTTTCTCTTGTATTAATACCACAGTAATAATGAAAGGTTAGATTAAATACCGGTAATATATTACTCAGAAATAATGTAAGTGATGCAAAGTTTTCCTTACTTGAGTTGTTGTTGGTCCAGTTCCTCATTCTTGTTTGCTAGAGAAAATACTCTTAATTTCTCATTTTGCCAGTGTTTTCTTGTAGTTAAGATGTATGGAATCAGTAGTGTTAGTCCTAAAAATAGAATTTATTTCAGTCTTATCCTGAATGGCCGCCATCGGCTGTCACATCTAATTTGTTTTATTAAGCTACACAACAATCGCATTAAATGTAGCTGTGGCCATGGCCTAACTGCTGGAAACAACATATGGCTAAAGCTGAATTTATTCAGCACTGGACGTAATAACACTATAACTTCTACCATAATCTGCCTTTCCATGTTATAATGATTTTAATTCGTTTCTTGCAGGCGATACTACTACAGGACGAAGATTAAAATATTTTCACTTGGCTAAAAGCACTGTGCCAAAACTCCCTATAATATCGGTGCCAACGTCCACCAGCAATCGTAATATTAACACCTGGATCAGTTGAATGCTTTGTTGTGCTTTGATGTCATGGGACGACATCATTGCGTAGTACTCAGGGCACTGTTTGTTAAAAAAAATTGATATTATTTCTGCCCTCACTTGGGGGCCATCATCAGGCTTACCACAGAAACCAGCAGAGGTGGTAGAGCAGTTAAGACGCTTAACTGCTCTACTAACTCTGCTCGTTCTGTATTTGAGCTTGATAACAGCCCCCAAGTAAGGGCAGAAATATAACAATTCTTTTAATAAACAGTGCCCCGAGTTCTACACACTGGAGTCGATCCACGAATTCTAGCCAATCATACATTATTCACAAATGCGAGATTTGAACACTGATGATGCCTGTAACAAACAATTTGGCAGAAACCGAGGCAAATTGAAATTGGTGGGGGCTTGTTTCTGATTATCAAAAAATTGGATGAATTTGGATTTTAATCCAGAAAGAATTTGAGGTCTAATTTTGATCTAGAATTTTCTCTTTAACAGCTCTTGACTCTTCTAATCAAGGTAATAGCTTTCAGTAAAAACAGTTTTTTTTTTAATATCAACAATTTCAACAACCTTTGGATAAACTTACAAATGATCCTTTTCAACGATGAAGAATGAACTTAAAAATTATTTTGTCTAACATGGAAGTGTGTTAATTTCATGATTTAATTTTTGTATTATTCTTTATATTGTAGTATTGTTGACGAGTTTTATTTCATGAATTTCAATTTTGTTCGTTATAGTGCAAGATATTTTTACTGTATATTATCTCGTATTGTGAACACTTAAAAGCAAAACTTGTCTGCTTCATGCCCTCTTTTAAAGTTTATTTATAAAATACTTAAATTAAAAAAAAACAGGTTGTTTAAAGAACACAAAGCACACATTTCAAGAAGATTTGGAGAGGCACAACTATTATCATCAACATTTGATAACAACACAATAGCTGCACATTTCACAGTTTGTCTTTGCAACTATGTGTCAAAATCAGATATTCTTTGTGCATCTGCTTCCATAAATCAACCATTAACAGCCCTCAAATAACTGTGTCCCATCCCCCTAAAATTCTATACGGTCACAATCGTAAAATTGTCTAGTACAGCCCAGTAAACCACTAGATTATTTCATGATTTCTGACCTTAAAGTATTTTAATCGTAATTTTTCTACTACAAATTGACTAAAAGCTTCATACGTTCAAGGAAATCAATGTTTCGTCCCCTTAAATCTTGTTTTTTCTGCACCAAATTTAAGTAAACACGTCATACATAAAGCAAACTAAATAAACTAGTAAACTAATAAACTAAATTCCTAAACAAATGAGAATAATGACATTGCATTAATGTAGACTGAACCCAGATCACGTACGTGATTCGGCATAAACACCGAATTTTCCGTGATGAACTTTAATGTAATTACCCTGGACACAAATAAGATTCAAATTATAACTTTTTTACGACCCACTGCCTTTTTTTTTAGGGATTATTTTAACAGCCCAAGCCCACGGGTGAATTATGGTATTTGCACTACATGACCTACCTCCGTCATCATACAGCCACCAGACATCGATTGTTCCCTTATTTTTGCTTTGAGGTTTGCCTCTGAAAAGATCAATGTTGTTTTGGATTTCTTTTGGGATTTCTGGTGCCGGCACCACCTCTTCCACCTGTTTGTTGTTCTTTTTGTTTTTCTTTCCTTCCGGGTTGGCATTAACACCTACGTTGGCTGACTCAGCAGACAGAGTGCTTGTGTTGGACGTCACTACGGAGAAATATTGAATTGATTATTACATATTTTGAAATGTAAAGAAAGCAAGTAACTTACGCCTTTATATTCAATGTCATTTTCTGTTGAGCAAAATGTCAAAGTTGGAAAATGAATGAATTGACGTATGATTCAGGATTAAGAAAGAATTATTTAAGAACGTGTCCCGACTCACTGGAAGCAAGGGATGCTGAAGACTCTTCTCTTTTTATTGGTGGATGACCATTAGGTAGTCCATTGGTTGGTGCAGCTGGTGTCTTTTCTTCAGTGAAAAACGAGAAGTCCAAGCCTTGTTCGACACGCAGAATTCCAACAGCCAGGTTGAGGTCAAAAGCGGCACTAAAACACGAAATAATGTTTCAGCAAAAACAGAGTAGGTGAACACCAGGGCTGCATGGAGTTAATGAAAAGATCAAGACAAATGGCTGAGTTACACGGGAAAACCGCTCAGAACCCTTGCTAATCGATTCTTGTTCCTTTCAGACACGAAACAACTATGAAGATCCATTCAGCAGAACATAAAGAATTTACCTTTTTTAACGTTGGTTCTATTTTCTTTCATTAAAAGGTTCCAGAACCATTGGTTTAAAAGTAATGGCCACCAAATAAACGTCTATATGTATATTTCGCTTATGTTGAACCATATGAGAGTGTCAAAAGATGGGGAAAACAGTTATGGTGACGAGCACAATGTAGCACATGGTGACATTTTGCATCTTCACTAAACAACAGAATGCCAGGTAGGAGCTTAGGAGCCTACCAAAGTAGCCTACATGGCAGCATGCTGATAGCAAAGTGCTTTTAAGAAATTTGATCTAAGTAACTAAAAGAGAGCTTCCAATTACATTTTGTGTTGATATAAAATATTTAAACAGGATTCATCTTTGAAGCTGAAGCTATCAGCATCACTGTCTTCATGAAGGCGTGTGATGAGTGTGCGCGGCTTGGGGTGACATCTACTGATAACGTCAAACACCGAACACACAAATGCAAGGCCAGCACAAATAAAGCTAGCTATGCATCTCCACAGGTTGTGACAATGCAGTATACAACGAGGCAGTGCGGAAACACAGCTTCCTACTTGCTTTAGTAGGTAAAATGCAACAGAAAATTCAGAACACACTAGAAATGTAGCATTCAAAGAACCTTGGGCACAAGCCAACAAGGTTTTTTTCCCCAAGTGATATCATTTGGATCCAAAAGAGTGTTCAGCTTTTTTTTAAATTCAATTTCAGTTCAGTTCAGCTGAAGGAGCTACTAGAGAGTCAGGTTAGAAATCCACCCCCCCCCCTTCCAAATAAAAAGAAAACAGCAAATAACGGTACAGACTATAAGAACTGCAAGACAGATAAAAAGACTTAACTACAAACAACCAACAAAGACTAACTTACTGCAAAGTGTTGAAATAATCGAGGATTTCATCAGCAGTTCCATTCTGCCAGTTACTCATGAAGCCCATTAGCACCATGTTGGGACGCAACTTCCCTACACCAGCAGCCTATAACATCAAAATCACACACCATTAATTAAAACGGTCGAAGAAAAACAAAACAACAACCACATCGTCGTTTAATTAAACTGACTTCAGAAACCGGCGATAATACAGAAGGTCAGGGTGAACGTTCAAAGAGAGGCAATCCCTTTCTCGGAAACTTAAATTTTACTGTCGGTAAATTGAAAGCAGGGACCGTAAAAAGAGTTTAATGCACGAATTAAAAACAAGTTCCGGTTCGCTTCGAGTTGGTCCCCTTTGTTATTTACTTGTATAAGAAGGCATTAAAATGGATGAGCAAGGTCGTCGGTTACTTATTTAACATCAAGGTTTTTCCAAATGAAACATTTCGGACAGAAGTCGTGACCATTTATAAGAGACAAGTCGTAAATTGTAATTTAAATAAAATAGAACGTGAGTACGCAAAATGAGGATTAGAGACTGGGGCGGGGTGATTCAGGATTCACTTAAAATGCTTCATCGTGTTTAAAACAGTTTTATGCATCAAGTCTTAATCCTTCAGCATCTAATAATTACGTAAAATAAATCGGATGCAAACGTATTTCTATTACCTTCTAGACTTAAATGTCAGATTGTTTGAGCGGTGAGCTGAACCAACGACCTTTGAAACCAAATGCAGAAGAAGTCCTACCTCTAGCTATACTGACACCATGGCCGGATTAAGAGGGATGCTTTGGGTGCCGAGGTACCCGGCCACAGGCTGAAACAGGGCCTCATGGTCACGGGAAAAATAAAATAAGCTACTATATTACATAAAAAAATTACTTAAACTGAAAAGTTGCATCAAAAAAATTTCAATTTCTAAAAAAAATTTATTGTGATTCACTTTTTTTTTTGCGGGACTTGGGGGACGGCCACAATAAATCTTAAGCATCAGGCCTCTACGACGCTTATTACGGCGCTGTATGACACGGCTTAGCGGTAAGACTTCGGCCTTTGGTTCCAAAAGTCGTGGGTTCAATTCTCCGCTCAGGCAGCCTGACAGATAAGTCCAAAAGGACAACGTAAATAGGTTTACATCCTTATTTATCTAACACTTCTCGAGCCCATTTGGCCTTCCGTCCTGTTTAATAAAAATTATGCTTTATGTTGCCATTATGGCAGGACCCACTTCAGTAACTCCTACATAGGTAATTCCGACTTGGTTACCTGATGCTTCCTAGTCTATTCGACGTCATTTACTTTACTTTGTACCTTAAAAATGTCGTAAATGTCGTAAATAGCAGTCGTAAATGCTATTCTCAATATGCTTTTCCATCACACTAAAACTGAAGATAATAATTTATTTTCGGTTTCACGCATCAATTAGTTATTGCAAGTGCTTGACTTAAGCTGCACTTACGAACTAAGTTCAAATACTTAGTAATCCATAAAAAGTAGTACTTAAACACATTCTAGCTTTAATTTTAAATGTGTGGTAAGGATGGCTTATCTATCTGTATACGAAACGTGTGGGTAGATGCTGGCATTATCTTTGCAAGAAGTTAAATAAATAAACAATTCTTTGAAGGTGAAGGATTAACAAAAGTGACACTCAGAATTAAAGACTGGGAATACAGGATCAACCAATCGGATAAAGAAGAAAATACATTTGTCACGACTGGGATTCGAACCCCCGAAGCTTAACAAGAAAAAATAATAATATTTTAGAATTAAACATATAAAAAAATATTAATTTTAAGAATTATGATTATCACTGATGTTGCAGTGAAAGCAAAATGTAGTGAAAAATTATTAAGTCTATTGCAGTATGATTCCTACAACCTAAAGGTTAAAAATATGAACAAATATATATATATAAATGAGCACTTACTATCACACACTGCAACAGCGATCTCTGTTGTAGAATATAACAGCAGCAACCATCAAAATTGCGGGTTAAAATTGTGTTAGCTTTTAGGCCTACTTTAGACTTTAGGCGTAAAAATGTCAGCTTTTAGGCCTAATTTTTACCTGCCGTTTTAATTTCGTAAGTAGCGGCTAACGGAGAATTGGGTTCGACTCGAAAGTAGGCCTGTTAATTTATGCAACACGGTGTGGAGACTTGACGTTGCTGTGACAACGTGATTTTACACCTATTTTTCAGCTTTTAAGTCTAATTTTTTCCCCCACCGTTTTAACTTCGCAAGGAGCAAAGACGGGAAAACCAAAGGCTCACAAGAAATAACTGAATACAGATGCAAACCTATTTACGTTGCCTTTTGGACTTATATGTCAGACTGCCTGAGCGGGGAATCGAACCCAGGACCTTTGAAACCAAAGGCCAAGGTCCTACCGCTGAGCCAGATTGACACGGCCAAAAGGAAACGTTGTTTATATGTATATATGCACGTGTTAAATGCTGCCTATGGACGTTTCCTTTTGGCCGTGTTAGTCTGGCTCAGCGGTAGGACCTTGGCCTTTGGTTTCTAAGGTCCTGGGTTCGATTCCACGCTCAGGCAGGCTGACATATAAGTCCAAAAGGCAACGTAAATAGGTTTGCATCTGTATTCAGTTCGTAAGGAGCAACTAATAGACAATTTGGTTCGAGAGTAGGCCTATTCATCCATGCAACACGGTGTCGAGACTATTTTAAATGACGCTAATGCGTATCGTTAACAAAATCCTTTTGTTTTTATGGTTGCATTTTATCCTATAGTGGTTAAATGCAAAGACAAAATATTGATTTCATTGAGTTTCATCGAGAAAGCCTATGAGCTATAAAGAAGCAACGGTGTGTTAATTTGTCGTGTTTTTTCACTAATGTTTGGTCGCTGAATCCAATGGAGAAAACCGTTTCTCTATCCGGTACCGTTCTGGAGTTGAAAAAGGTGACGGACGGATCAACGGACCGACAAACGTATTGTTGTAGTCTTTTCAGTCGTTTCGGCTGTACACAAGACTAAAAAAGAAACTACATAAATTACCATTGAGTTGACATTTTTGTTTGGCGGTACCGAATTTTTTTTCGGAATTTGCTCCTATGTCATTACAGCACCCTTCTCTGTGTGTTATCCTTGTCGTTTTCTGAAAGTTACTGTGCAGTGGAAGAACTTACACATGAACCGATCGAAACTATTTTCAGTAGCGTAAACTATTTTCCATGGTTGCAAAATTGAGCTGGTTTGGCAAGAATGAGCGACCAATTTAGTGCACGACCAAACTTCTTCAACTGAAAAATACAGTTTAATTTTGCCAACTGAGCAAACGTCGGAGAGATGTGGCACCCCTACTACACACACCTTCACTAAAAGTAGCCACATCGTATGCATTGCTTACTCTACTGGCGTCGATCCATGCCCCCTTCTTTCTGATCAGTTTACCTGATTGAATTTTGACGTCATGAGCAGTTTCAGAGCATATTTTCTTGTATTGGGGTAAAGTTAAATCAATGAAAATAGGCCCATTTGAAGCGTAATTTAATTAGCTTTCATTTGGCACTACTCTTATTTTTGCAGGTGCCTTAGTTTTAGAGGAATAGCGGTAAATGCATCCACGCAGGTATACATTGTTAAGTTTTTAATGATATGGATAGCCACAGAAATTTCTGCATGCAAAAGGTTTTCATTTATTCATTTTATATGTAGGGATCATTCATTCTATTGTAAAAGCATAAATCCCCAGAATTTCCCCCCAAATCCCCCAAAAATTAAGGTACGAGTATGGTGAAAGCGTTTTGTGTGACTTGGAGCAAAAATAAGCAATAAACTGTTTGTTTCTAGGGCCTAAAAGTGAACACTCCTGAAAATTCTGACATCACACACCTTAATTTTCTCAAAAGTACAACTGAGACCTCCTAGTAAGAGGCAGTGACGTACGTAGGTATCTAAAGCAAAGGGTACACGTTCCTTTTCCATACTGTTCAGGAAAAAAATGGGGCTGGAGGAGGGAAAGGGAACAGAATTTTTCTTCCTTTTTTTTTTTTACCCTAAACCCTCCACTAGATAATCTTATCGCAAATTCCAAATGCTCGACAGTTAAAGGCAGCCTAATGATTAGCACAATTGTCTCATTTGTAGAGGTCCTTGGTTCGATGCTGACCTCAGTCACCCCTGGAATTTTCGGGAAGAGAAAGGCCCTTTCATGTCTCGTGCTCATGTCGATTGTCACATGTAAAAGACACTAGGAATTTCCGAATGGGATTACGTAGTAAAATTGTCCTTCTCGCCTTCTGGTGCCATGGCTTCGTCTGGGAGCGTGACAAACTTAAGTTGATTCTAAGTTAATTGGCTGTCAGTCAAGTTTAAAATAATGAAACTGTGTATTTAAACTTGAATGGATTGAAAAAAGGGTGTATGAATATAAGCACTAGTAGACTATATGTTGGGCCTTCTGTTTATAGGGGTATAGGGGATTAGGGGTTTGAATAATATCTCTGTAATGTGTGGTGCAGTGGCAACCCGGACCACTGCACTGTGACTGAGGTTGGCGCTAATGACCAAGCTGTCGACGCGCCATTAAGCCTCATCTCCCCCCCCCTTCTGTTTATATGGCAATTCATCGTTCAGCTCACAACGGTTTATCATATTCTTTATTATCTAGTTCGTGCTCTACAAGGGTCAGCAGGTAATTCGTTCCTAATATGAGTGAAAGTAAATTCAGTCAACATTTATAGCCTACGTATTGGTTCTATGGTAAATTTTCACCATGTTGATTACACAACGTAAACGATCCTCGGCATGCGTCATGTAGATATTTCATAGCTAAATTATTCCTTGCCGACCCACGAAAACCTTAGCAGTACAAAATGATGTTAATTCGACTATTTTTTGTGTGTAAAAGGATGAAAGTGTCTTTTATGTCTTCTAAATACCAGTACTAAATGAAATCGTCAATTGTATTGGTTTATATGAAAGAAGCAGGAAATAGTTTTCCTTTAATAAATAAAAATAACTTGATAATATCTCTCCACGAATTACACATTAGGCAACTGCATTTTATTTTAATACTTTTACCAGAAGGAGGGGTTAGGGTACGATGAAAAGGGTAAGGTCAGCGTTGCTTCTCTTAGGTACAACAGTGGTAGGAGGAGGTTTTACGCATGCCTACCCTGAAAATTGAGCACCGCAAAGGACAGGTTTATTTTCTCTCTAAAGTTAATAAAGAAACTACCTTTTGGAGTTGACAACTTAATAGTTAAATTCAAATAATAATAAATGTTAAGTTTCAAATACCCATGAATAACAAAAAGAAACTTGGATGTTATTTGTCACATTCAAGCCTAAAAATAGTCACTTTTGTTAAAGGCGTTCTTAAAAGTCTATTTAAAAATGTAAGTTTTGTTTGCCTACCTGAATAAGAGATTTAGCGCCATGAGCCAATGTGTCGTCTTCAACCAAACAATGGAACCCCTTAACCTTCCTTTTCACAAACCAAGCATAAGCTTTCCTGGAAATCTCTGCCCGCTGGCGGTAACTTGTAGACCCGTCCTGCAAACCAAAAGGTCAGTTATGGTCTGTGACAAACATATGAAGTTACGTTTGCAGAGTTGTTCCTAATTATGTTTGCCAAGAAAAGATTCCTTTTGTCTTCTGGAGCTAGTTGCTACCGGTCGAGTCTTTCTTTGTTCTGTTACTGCAGGCAACACAACCTGAGCAAGTCTATTTTACGTAACTTCTTACATAAAGATGGGCCGTTAAACATTAGTAACAGCAAGTGGAGTTTTTACGATCTGGATACTTGGAATAGAAGTAAAACTTTCCACAGATTAATAAAAACGGTTGTGAAATCAATTCTGGTGAAGTGAAGTTTGCAAAAAAAAACTGTTACCACAGAATTCCTAAGGCATACATTGGGTTGTTTAATAAAGAATTCTAAGTAAAATGCCTCCTGTAATTAAAACTACTACGGAAAATATCAAACTTTTAAGCCATAATTTAAAGTACTGCGAAAGCTTGAAGCTTGAAAGAGAGCTAGAGAAAAGTGAAGCTACAAAATTCACTTTTCTCTAGCTCTCTTTCAAGCAGAAACAACGGTGTTGTTTCAAATTTCAGAACAGACTTACTCCTTATATCTTCCGTTCACGCAAAAGTTTATATTTTAGGTCAACAGTATTATAGGAGACCAAATCTTTTTCTTTAGATCGTAAAAATAATTCTGAAGTTGATTCTCGTAGGAGAAATATTTGGTGCAAATGTTAATGCTGCATGTATTATTTTGGTACTGATACCCGGACCACTGCACTGTGACTGAGGTTGGTACTAATGACCTAGCTGTCGACGCGCCATTAAGCCTCAATCCTCCCCCCCCCCCCCCGATAAGCACTAGAGGCAGGTGTATAAAATACTACAGGAGTATAGGTTATCAGCCACTTTTCGAAGAGCCAAGCCATTGTTGAATCTGTATGGGGAAAGTGGCTGATAAGCTATTTTTGTCACCCAATTCACTATTTCAGTACGACAACAATGGGATAGTCCAAGCACAACAAAGTATGAATCATGCTGACATCCTTTTGCTCAGAAAGCTGACAATGCGACAAAGAAGTTATTGTTGACAGCAGTGTTATTCCTTGTTTTTGAAGGGGTATTCGTTGTTGACTTTTCGATGCTGGAACGATAATGGGTCTTCAGGATAAAGCAAAAGTTCTTTAACAATGAAATTTTAGGGAGCCTCTTTCCTCCTCCTCCATCTCAGTCCTCCACCAAAATCGTTGTTGCAATTCCATCGCGATTCACCATTAAAATGTGAAATGGGGTGATAACTACGAATCCCAACAAATTAGAGCTGCACTTTTTACGTCAATATCCAGCAGAATTAGTTCTAAATTCTGCGGGAGATAGAACTCTGACCCGTACACTGTAAGACCAATTGATAGACCAGCATGCCGTATTTGTGTTCGAAGGATGATGTTAAGCTACCCGGTTTAATTGGTTAGTGAGCCTCAACTGTTTTGTGAGGTATAAGTTCCTTCTAAATACATTGGTTTATTTCACTTCACGTTAACATGAATGTAATTTTAGAAATATAAGAGGTGTGTAATATCTGAAATAAGAAAATGACTTAATAGCCAAGAACCATGAATACTTCCACAGCCATGATGGAAATGATTCTATTAAGACCAAGTTTTGCTCATATTTTGTGTAATTAGCTAATGCTTCGTATCACTGGTTGAGTCATATTTGGTGCAGATCACCATGCCTAACGAACGACAGACAACAAACGGGAGCACAGAAAATACGCATTGCCACACTGCCACGACAGACTAACGATGAACCAACAATGCACCAATCTACACTGCTGAATGAGTTCAACTAGACTGACAAACCTAAGTTCAGACCGTATTATTGGTTATCATTATTGTGAATCACATTTTATTTGATACTTGGGTGGGTGACCACCTGGGAATCTGGCTGCTGCAGACATAGGGCCTTAGGGCTTCGGGCAGATGACTAGGAGTGGTTAACGCTCGTTAAAATCCTTTGAACCCTTATTTGAGAAATTAATTCAGAAAGTAGTGGTGGAGCTGGCATCATTCTTTAGCTAATCTCTATAACCAGCGGGCGTGTTTCTAAACTAGAGGGAAGAGTGAGATGGATTCCTCTAAGCCACGCCCCACAACGTCATCAGAACCGATCAGTCTAGAAACAGCTCTGCCCTACTTGTTCTCAATATTAGAAAAATTAGCAATAATCGCTGCCACATCTATTTATAGCGAGAGAAATGTTATTAAGAACATAATACAAATGCTTATTAATCTCTGTTTAATTAGATTTTGTTTCTAAATTTAGACATTTTCCATATCTCACTTCCTACAGTTTAGAAACACGACCATCTCATCTACTACTGGTAGATGGCAGCCATGTTGGATCAGTAAGTGAGTGAGAAAAAACCTGCCTCACTTGCCTCAGCAACATCTCAGCTCCATAACGTCATGCTTATGTAACGTGGGAGGAGTGGGAGGAGGAGGAGGATCAGTCACCTCGAGTTAAGAAACAGTTTTTCTCACTTCCCTCAGACTTCCCTTTAGTTTAGAAACAGCACCAGGCCATTATAGAGTAATTATTGAACACAAAACAGTGCTAATCAAAGCCTTAAAGTTGTCTCACCGAGGTTTGTAGCAATTTGCCAACCATTAGTCGGTTGGTGATTGACATAAGTCTGCTTACGAAAAATATGATTGCGCATAGCTCCAACCGACAGTGACCAATTGCAAAGATAGCGAGTTGTTGTATAGCGCAGTCATGTCATTTGTCGAAATTGTGGTGGTCTGTTATGTACTCTTAAACGTACTGTTTGTGTCCACATTTCGTTATTGACTTGGTTCCTGGCACACTGAGTAAAAATACAGTGTTGTTCAGACAGTTCGAGGTCTCTCCTCTTTCCTATTTACACATAGTTGCAGTGCAAACCAACAAAACCAAAGGTGACTTAGCACAGTCCTGTCTTCTTAAATCTCATAACATTCAACACAACCAGTAATTTCAAAAACCCAAGATTAATTAAGGAATCTCTTTAAACAAATAACATTAGAGAGTCCAGTTCAAACATAAAAACTGTTTTTAGTGTAGTTAACTTGCATTTAATTGCTGTGCAAAAGCCTGAAAGGTTGAACGAAAGTTTGATCTTACCTTTTCAACATCACCACACACAATTAGTCCAATGCCTTTAGTGATTTGGTACCCAAAGTCCACCAAAGCTGGTCTGCTCCATACTTTTCCAGTCAAAGCCAAAATTTGAGGCCTTAAAAAGAGACATTTCTCACATTTACAACATGATCAGCATTTTATATGTTAAAATCTCTTCACTTCGCTATGTAATCAACATATTACACTGCCATCAATATGAAAGCTTCCTCACATTACCATACTGAGAAACAGTTCATCACAAAAAGAGTGAGTTTCACATTTCCAGGGCTCGAAGTGGGGCGGTATGCGACGGTATGGCATACCGCCTCTTAACGAAATAGGCATACAGCATACCGCTTCTTTTTGCCTTGAGGAATGGGCATACCGTCGGACAAAGTTCGAACATAAGTTGATTTATTTGTTTGCTTCTGTTAGAATAGTGTTTATTCAATCACGTCAGTTCTTGTTTTTTAACCTGATTAGTGTTTTGTCTAAAAATAATACCCGACCTTGCACGCAGCTATGACAGCCCTGCGTCTATATACTCACTTGCTTCAATCCTTTATTTTGGCACACAGTGTGTCGTTTAGTAATGTTTCCGTGCAATGCTTCAATTATATTATTCCTGCCGGCTAAATATTAAAATATCCATAAGATCCCCAAGAAAATAAATAACTAAAGCCACACGCTATTCTTGGCTAACGTTGTTGCGTTGGAATATGGTTGGGTTTTTTCCCAAACAATCGAGATGATACTTTTTTTGGACCAATAAGTGTGAAGATTTTTTAAAAGGTTTTTAAATGTTATTTTATCGTCTTTTTTTCAGGGTCCGCTTTTATTTTACCAGCTTCCCCACCCTCTAAACGAACGATTCATAGTCGGAAATTGGGGAAAACATGAAAAGAATTTACGTCTTCAAATTTTTTGACAAAACGGGTTTCAAGATGACAACATAGTGTGCCATACCGGCTCTTATTTATACCCACTTCGAACACTGCACATTTCAACATTGTTTTAAATTAGCTTTTTGTATAGATGGGCAGAGTAGCACAAAGATGGGCATATTGCAAACAAAGGTGCTTTGATTTCTGCTTAAGGTAACAGCAATACAAAGGGAAACTCTTTCCTCTGTCACCTGTAAACAAGCCTATTTGGAACATCCAACAAAATCTAATCTTGCTATTTTAATATTTTGTGGCCGAAAAATTAAAGTTTTGTAATAACATTTATCTACAAGGCTGTCCCCGTTTCACATCAACACTTAAATATTCATGCAAAATTTCAGAAGTTGGACAATATTTAGAGGTCCCAACCAAGTTAGGACACCATGCAGTAAAGAATGCAGTGCAATGGACAACATACTACATGTACTGTTTAACAGTAACTATGGACTTATTCAAGCATTAGCCTAGGCTAAGTATGAAATTATGAATGATGTAAAATTTCAAATGAAACCAGAGGTCCACTTAACAATTAGATGCTCCGTTAGAAAGGGAGATGTTATGCGTGGCTACTGACAAGTAGTATTAGGTGTTCATCTTTCGTCAGTACAGAGGTGAAACACTGGATAAGGGAAGGTCCTCTTTCAGCACCATCATCAATAACCTTGAAGAGCCTTATCATTGCTTGCATTGTCTGAAATGTAGGGTTCGACGGCCAGACAGCTTGGGCAGACATACCTTAGCCTTTTCTAGTCCATTTGAAAGGTTAAATACTTTCATAGATGAACTTGTGACACACGATTCCAAACAGTGAAATGATCAAAGCCTTTCTGGTGCAGCCTCTTCAGGGGTAGTGGACAGAAGTTTCTGATGATTGCAGCTTTTAGCCTTGGTCTTTTTTTGACACGATCGTCAAAGAGAACTCGTGGTGCTAAATGTTCAGAGATATATTATAATTGGTGACATAATGCCTAAAGTGCTTCCTCCCCAATAGGACACACAGGGTGCTTGTGGAGTAGAGCAATAAGTTTGGAGTCGTTAAAGGTGCTTGCTCTGCAAGCAGGAACTCATTCTGGTATTACGCATTGACGAGAGGCTGAGGGAAATAGATGTCACACCAAATATTTTGCATTCTGTTAACTTGATCTGGTCTTTAAAAATAATTATCTGTAAAGAATAGATTGCAGTTGTCATCGACCTAGCATTGTGCATTGCATCAGGTGTGGCAACACCACAATCCATCAAAGGGACCACCCTGAAATATGTAGCGTAGCCGAAGCAGCTCTTTGTAGGCTTCTCTTGAGGTTTTCCTATCATTGTCACTCACTGTCATAGGCCATCTGGCATGCCAAGGAATTCGTCTTCACCAACTGGGACAATTGTTTCCTTGTTAATGTCTGGCTACCTACTCTGGAAATGTTTGAAGACCTTCACATCAAATACGCTGTTTGGTCTTGAAGGCGCAGAAAATGTTCCAGCATCATCTCAAACACATGAAACACACGATGGCAGCAAGAAATATAGACAAGTTCACTACCCACGGCCTTCTCCAGTGGGGTACAGGCTCTAATCTTCAGTCCCATGTTAGGGACTGCACACTATTCGCTAACGACGGGAAGTTGAAATCTGGTATAAGGTTGCAACTTCTAAATTCGTCCCAATATACACAAATATTGTTTATGGAGTCCTGCTGCTAGTTCGAACAGGGACAGCCTTGTGGACAGTATAATTTTAACATATTACCATTTTTTCCGTATTATCTTGAAAAATAGCCACCCTTAAAAAATATTAAACAATTTTTTATGTTTATTTTTACTGCAAGGAATTACGTTTATGGCAATGTTGGATGGTCATCATTATTTATGGCATTCTTTTTAGGCTTGGTGAGAAGATTTGTGTTCTTTTTATGCTCCAGAGGCTGGTTCTGTAAACTCACCTGTAGTTCTTGACGTGATCCTCCACTTGAACCAGTTCTTGCACAGCTTTTAAGGCACTGCGATATGATACTGCTTGGCGAGATGATCCCCAGTTGACGTCTTGTGTCAAAACAATTATTACAAATTAGGATACAGAAGTTTTTTTTAAAGATATGCCTGTCCGTTTGTAGAATAACTGATTTACTTTACCTGGTTTTTTGTGTTGCAGATACATGTAAAGGGCAAAACAGATGAAAAATGTTCCAAGCGCAGTTTGCCAGTTCATGATGAACATGACAGCCATACTGAGAAGGGCACCTATAAGACTAACCCACTTGTTCCAATAGCGGAATCCAGGACGGAAACCTGACAACAAAGCAAAGAACAAATAAAATTAGGGTCGTCGTCACTTCCACCGACGACATAATGGAGTGGGCTCCGCTTTCTTTGCATTTTGGCCATTTAGCCAAAAGGGTCGGCCTTTGAAAGTAGTGATAACATTCAACCAGGAAAAGGTTGCCATGGGTAGCAGGGCCAAATTCCACGGTAAAATTAAAAAATTTGTCTTGCAATTTCAAAGGAAAATTGGACAATTATTTACAACAATTTGTGTCGATATTTGTAATTTATAAACAATAACAGACAGCTGCTTGGGGTTTAGACCATTGGAAAGCTGGTGAAAAATCGAGAAGTGAAAATATCTTCAATTTGGTTTATTACCGATCTGTTTGAATTTTATCTGCCGTTACCGATTTCTATCGATATTGCAAATGTCGATAAGGAATTACATGAGGCATTCCGAATCGGGTATTCAGGATCAGCCCAGCCTCACAAAATATGCTTTTAGTTGTCTGTGAGGCCAGAATGATGATTTTATTCAGGGCCATGGCCTGAAGCCTTACGCCGGAAGAAGAAACTTAATTTTACTCGGGCGGCGGTTCAAAGCCATGCGCCCTGTTACAACAATTAGCAACTTAAATCTACTTAACGCTACGCAGCCTCTATATGATCAACAATGAATCTTTTAACAATATGATACCTTTAACAATTAGCAACGACTCGTTGTCGTGTTGTTGATTGGACTTTGGCTTTTGGCTAATGGTCCATTTTGTCACCCTAATGGTTTCTCAACCCCATGTCCGATTTTTTTTTCTTTGATAAACCTTGTCGGGACTCCCGTGCTCCTGCATGCAAAGTGTGGTTAGGATAGTCCTTGTGGTTTTCACGTGATGCACGGTCTAAGATTACATTAGAATGTGATCATAGCTGTACTTCGCTCCAACGATGCAAAGTGTTTGGAACACGGAAACAAAATTAGTGCTCTTACAATCAGCTTCATGACACATAATTTTTAAAATTAAAAAGGCATCCTGTTCCCTATACGGCAAATGACTATGGCAAATGACTGGCAAAGCAATTAGCTCATCCCCTCCTTTTGAGGGACAACCGATCAAACAAGGGTAAGTGTCATAAAACCAGTCATATAATTCTCACTGTATGTTTGCTGGAGAGCTGTAAGTGGAGAAGAAAGCTCTTAGACCTGCACACTTGATGATTAACATGACGTCACATCTGATCTCAACTAAGGCCGAGGCTACTATAACATGAAAAGGAAAAAAATAAACATTGCAGCTACGTAAATCATCCTTTAAACATAACCTGCAAACAGTCGGATCCTTTCAAAACCACCAAGCACTTGCAAACCAAGCGTCCGATATTGGGGACAGTTTCATAGTGTCAAAATATAGCACGCTCGACAGAGCTATAACTGAGCATTCAAAACGGGAGATAAAGAGTTTAATGACTACTCCAATCATACAAGTGCACATATATTATGTAGCAGATAGATGATTTTTTCATCCTTCCTTCGAAACGTGTCTGTTCAATGGAGGTGACGTTACCTTGACTCGACTGAGGGATTGTGGGAACTAACCAATCGCAACAGAATGCATAGGAGGTTGAATTGTGCAGAAGTTTGAGCATGCGCAAAATAATGTTTATCGACAGATCCTAGATGGATTATCAACTGATTCTGGTGAAGCCATCAGTCGTGTCGAAAGGTGACATCAGTTTCTCCATTGAATACTTTCGGAACGCTCTGTTGAGTTTGCTCATGGTTTCTGTGCACTGGAGGTGCCAAACTGTCCACAGAGGTCTGTATGTGGTTTGCTTAGAGTTTGGTAGTTTTGGAATGATCCGAGTATTCCTGCGGTAGGCTCAATAAAATTGTATAACTTCAAGAAATGAGCTGGAAGAGTCTCATTAATGAAACAAGGAAAATACAGTTACATTTTAGGCAGAACATCGCTATGGTTGCAGTATTACCTGGAGATTTGGCCAGGGCGGCATGGAAGCAGGCAAAATTGATAAGACAGTAAGCAGCCATGAAGAAATTAGAAATGATAGGGGCAATGAAGTCGAGATCAGCTGAAAGAAAAAAAAAACATAAATTTAAAACATTTCTTGGGAAAGAAAGATCAATACTTTGAATACTTTTATTTCTGAAGTGAAATAACATAGTGGCAGCTGCATGGTGGGCCAGTTAAGTGGTAGGCTTTGATTTTTTGGGGTGTTTGTGATGGGGGAAGTAGGGTGGGGAGGGGAGGGGGTTAACCACTTAAAATTATTCCTATACTGTTTTTAAAGAAACAACCTTACTTGACTAACCTCTCAACTGTGAACTTTAAAAAGAAAACCTGTAGTGCAGTACTTATGGATGTAATATTTGACACCCTTATTTTTTTCTACTAATATGGTAGCGGGTAATTTGTAGAAGTGTTACAAAAAATAAACCAATGTACTTAGCATTAACTAATGGCACGCAAGATGACTTTCCTGACAAACGAGATGTAACCATAGGCTCCATCCAGTGGAAAGTCATAGGTTGGCTGCACATTGAAAAGAGAATAATCACTGAAAGGCATAGTCGTGGTGCAATGCTAGTCACAGGGTTAGAATTTCAAATTATATTGCCAGTAGAGGAAAATTGAAATGTGTACTGCAAATCACCTATTAAAAGCCCTGGCAAATCTATAGCCCACCCCCTAAAAATGCATTACAGTCAGAAATCGTGAAATTCACCAGTTACAACCTTTTCCCTTTTCCGGGGAAGGCTGTAACTAAGTTATTTCACAATTTTTTACCTTAAAGCATTTTAAATCGTAATTTTTCTGCTAGAAATTGAGTAAAAGCTTCATACATCCAAGCATATCCCTTTAAATGGTGGTTTTTCTGCCCCAAATTTAAGTAAACACTTCATACATAAAGCAAACTAAATAAACTAGTAAACTAATAAACCAAATTCCTGAACAAATAAGAATAAAGGCATTATATCTGAGCTAGACCGAACCCAAATCACGTACGTGAATGATCGCATAAACGCCAAATTTTCAATGATGGAGTTAGGCCTAAATACCCTCCCTGGACAGATGTTAAGATTCGAATTATGGGGCCCCCCCCCCCTCTTTTTTAGTCAAATTAATTTTAACAGCCCATAGTCATATACGTTACGCCATTTACGTTACGTGTTTGCCCAACTTAGTCTGGCTGTACATTTCTGTAGAAACGGGGTCTCTTTCTTGCTGTGTATTTCGTCTAACTAATTTTGTAGCAATTAGAAAAAGCAACTCCCAAGTTGTGTACTGCTATTGACCACAGATGCAAGAATTCACCCACTTGGTTGCTTGCATGGTAGGGTCTGGCTGTTGTTGACACCTTGACAGCAGTACATGCTTAGATTGATAGGTTTTATAATTAATTGCAAAATTAAGTGAAAGAAAAACTAGGTGATGAAGTATTAATTGAGTTACAATATGAACCAAAGGGGCACTGTAATGTAAAAGACACCATACTACAAATGGAGCACAATTTTGAAGTTCTATTTGAACTTTCGGTTAATACAATGTGCTTCAACCTACTTCAAAAAAAAAAAAAACAACACTTCAAATGTTCTTTCATTACTTCGCTAGAGCTCACAAAATTAAAAAAAACGTACACTGGCGAGGAGCAAACTAATTGTCGATATATCTCTGCGTTTCTGAATACGCCATTTCCCGTCCGTCCAGGTTGGCAGCCGGCTTAGGATGCACACGCTGGTCAATACTGTCAAACGTAGGTCCAGAGAGACTCATCAGTGGCACTTTTCATGTTAAAAAACGCTTAATGACCAGAGGCTTGAGGACCATCTCTGGACCCACTTTTGATAATATTGCCTGAGTTGTGCATCCTACGCTGGCCGCCAAACTGGATAAGAAGTGAGATATCTAGAAACGAAGAGATATATAGCTCAGTGATTCGCACCCTCTGTAGCGCGAGTTTATGAGTTTTGTGAACTCCAGCGATGTACAGAAAGAATATTTTGAGTGTTTGTTTTCTTCTGAAGAAGTAACGGACAGTGTACTTCACGTATACAAGTTGATCTTTACTGTTGTTTTCCATTTGTGGTACAGTGTATTTTTTTTTACAATGTCAAGTCATTACCACTGTAAATGCCAGCTACCGGTTTTTCGTGAAGGGTCTGGACTTATCAAACATTTGATTAGGCACTGCCAACATTACCTATCCATAGGACCACTTCTGAAACAACATGAACAAGAAGCCAGTGATTCAGCTGAAACTAATACTCAGACTTACCAACGATAATAAAGATGACAGCAACAAGAAAAGCTAAAATGTAGGACCGGATTGGCTCGTTATTCTTGCCAAAACCTTTACCGAACCATTCTAGTTTGGGATACAGTTTGTCATTGGCGAGTGCCTGAAAAGAGCACAATTCCAATGTTACATTATTTTGTACATTGTCATCTTACAATCATTTGTTAGTAATCATGCTGTTCACTTGTTCGAGTATACATGAAGGACACATTTTAGTATTGCAGTAGTATTCTTGATATTCAGAAAATGTAACAAGCATTAACTTCAGAAATAGGGGTTGGGGTGACTAAAACAAAATTCTAAACAAATGCCCTCTTGAAACATATGGGGACTGTAGCGAAGGCCATCAAACAAAATTAACCTGTCATTCACATCGTGTTATCTCTAAATGATATGACGGGAACCATTTATTTCCCTTTTTAACCGTAATGTGGTTATATTTTTAAAATTTTGCTTTAAAAAGGATCCCTTTACAAATTTTATAAATATTTGAAAATGGGTGAGATGGGTTCAAAATCAGCAATATTTCAAGTGTGGGTGGTTCAGATGCCATTAGAGTACTCGTATATTTAAATCTAAAGTTAATGTAAATCGTAAGTGTTACATACCATAAATTAGTTTACACTGTTTTGTTTGCACAACATCGGATAATAAAATCTTGTTTATTGTCACTATCAAAACTGCATGGAATAACAAATTCCCATACACGAATAAATAAATTTCTGTAGGTTTCCTGGTGTTACAAAAAAATTAAGCACAGAAAGGAAGCCTTAATTTCTGAGACAAGAATACATCAGACTGCAGATCACAAAAGAGACAAAAAAAAAGTTTAGTCTTTGTCCTTTATTTCATCTGACGCTAACTTGCTGGTTCAAGTTTGGTCCTTACAAGACGTTTTAGAACCAGAAAGCTGTCTAATTAGGGGAAAGGTAAATTTGGGAGGATTAGAACCAGAAATACATCTAATTAGGAGAAAGGCATATTTGGGGATTAGAACCACAAACCTCCGATCATGGTAAGGGACACGAGATTGTTCAAGAGCAGGTCGGAATAGATCCCACAGCTGCTGAAGAAAGCTGGTAATCTCTGACAAGTGAGTCTGGCTGCAATTTGACATGGTATCCTTCCATGGCAGCATGCATATCACTTCTTTTATGTAGTTATCTAGGCTTTGCCAGCATGATCAGACTAGAAAAAAATCCACCTCTATTCAGTTTGTAGTCCTTTAGTTGTATATTGTGTTCTTGGCCAAAATTAAGGCCAGGTTCATTTAAGTATGGGTAAAAATAATCGATTCTTGGCGTTCCTTCCATCTAATCTGTTCATGGTGGGGAAATGGTTTAATTAAAGTGATATGATGTTTGTATTCCTATTTTTGTAAGGCTTTTAGTTTTAGTACCCCCCTCCCCCGGAATATATATACGCCCTTGAAATCTAAGTGTGAATAGTTACCTGAAATATTTTTGGTGCACTGACAAGGCAAGCGAGAGCGGAAGAAAGAGTTGCTGCAAAACAGCCAGCATAGATCAAGTAGCCAAAAGCAGCAATCATTGACATAACCTGAAATAAAATAAAATAATGCACGTTTTCAGGAAGAGATTGCATTTCAAAAGAGACAAGGAATACATGAAGGCACTGTGCTGTTATAAACTAAAATTTCCGCTGAAAATACTAGAAGGTGCGTATGCTATATTTCACTCATGAGCTGTTCAACGTTTTTACGTCGTTTGATAGCTATAAAAGGACGGAAAGCCAAATGGACTCAAAAAGTGATAAATAAATATAGATGCAAACCTATTTACATTGACCTTTGGACTTAAATATAAGACAGCCTGAGGGGGAATTGGACTCTTAACCTTTAATACGAATGGCCGTAGTCCTACCTCTCAGATTGCTGTAGAAGAAAGCAAAATTTGCCTAAGATATGCTATCAGAGCTCTACAGGCAACACCTTTCGATAACAAAGTAAATTTTCCATTTGTGACTCCACACAGCACTGCTCACAAGTTCAAGTTTAAGGCTTAAATATTTTCAGAGGCAATTTGGCTTTCATCAAGCTTCATGAAAAGGATACAAATTTTAAATTCACATTTAGTAGTCCTAAGTCACACCACGTGCAAGTCACACAATACCAGCAACAATTACTAAGATTATTAAGAACAGGATGATGCCAACTAACTCTTAAAATATTTAATTCTTAACTGGGTGCACAATATAAAACTTTACACATTTTTAACGATGCTTTTATGCTACTCTTGATAACTCAGAAATCACTGATCTAGGTGTCTGTTTGAACTCCATCTTGAAACCTTCTTTCCACTGTACCCAAATTGCATCCAGGGCATTTTAGAGACTCGCTATAGTTGGCCGCTGTTTCATTTCTGGTAATACAAAAACTAAGATTTGGTCCTTCAAGGTTTTCGTGCGACCACTTTTAGAGTATACATGCCCGGCGTGGTCACCAACGTTGTTGGGAGACATTGACAAACTTGAATCAGTCCAGCGCAAATTTACAAACAAATTACCGGGCATGCAGAATTTTCCCTATGCCATTAGGTTGTCTCGTGTAGGACTTGAGACTTTGGAACAGTGCAGGCTAAATGTCGACTTGATTCATAAGTAACTTTTTAAAATTTTACATTCACCATACCTGAAAATAGTTTTGTGAGCCATAGGGACATTTTCCACCGGCGCAAAGACTAGTATTGAAGGCCGGATTATTGAAGTAAGACACATTTCCATATGGTACGTAGTTGTTCCAGGCATTAAATGCATCAACATCTCCTGTGGCATCGCGAAGAACAGTAAATCCAGTGATGATCACAAACATGACGTATGTGCTGCTGCTAAACAAAATGGCCAGCAACGTGCCTTTTGGAATAGCAACTGAAGGATCCTAAAAATAAACACAAAAATGCATTAATTTGATCAACACTTTGTTTATCCAAGAAAAGATAAACCTAACTAACCATTGCTTTTTAAGGGAAAATTCATTTTGTCAACTTTGTGTCACCATGCTCCTGCCCGGTAAGATTTCTATAGATCACTTTAATACGACGAATAGATGCAATACGGAACTGTTGAATCTCCTTGGTAACTTCTTCAGTAAAGTTCCGTGCCTGTTTTTAAGAAGAATTTTAAATTGGTCGGCCGACCTGACAAAAATCTTGAAACGTTATTTTAACCTTACCGCGCTATATTTTTTACTGTATGTAATCATTTCGTTTGGCATATTTTTTTTAACAAAGGCATATTTCTACCACTTTTTGAAGTGTTTCTGTGAAGCTCCATGAAATAGTATTTTTTTTGTGAGACTCATATTTTTATACTTGATATACATTTTTTTACTGTGTTTTATTCTTCATGTGGGCTTTCTTTGTAGTGAAAGTTGTTATTTTATTAAAATATCCAAATCAGGTAGGTGAAAATACAGGGGTTTTCGTCTGTCGCTCACGCGTCGCATGGATACAGAGTACATATCATGTAATGAAAGGGGTGAAACCAACCACAAGTCATATCGTAGAACAATCGGTTTTTTTCCTAATCACTATCATAATCACTGAAGCCTTTATTGTACATATCTCACGTTCTAAATCATTATTTCTACTATTAGGTTGTCCAGAGCGATCAAAGAAGCGTTTCAGCTATCCCAGTCATCTTCCGGTAATGACTGGGGCTTTTACTTCGATGTTAAAATGCTTCTCAGGTCGCTCTGGACAACGTACACGTACAAAATTATGACTTCGAATGTGAGACTAGTTATCAATAAAGACGTGCAGCGCAAGTTCCATTTATGATAAAAATGCGTAAGCGTAAAATGTAATAACGCTTAAATGTTCGACGATATGACTTCTGGCTGGTTACATCCCTTTCATTATATGTATAGACTCTGTATTCGTGCGACGCACGAGCGATGGAAAAACAAGCCCTTGTGGCTACCAAGCTCACCTACGGATCATTTTGTTTCTTATAAATAAATGAATTATTACTATTTTCTATTAGTGTTTCATGGAATTTGTATTTAAATATTAGTATCAAGTTTTCATACTTTATATAATGACAAGAAACATTAAATAGTTACCCTAAGGTCTCCCGAAATGTTAGCACCAGCAAGAATTCCAGTGCAGGATGGGAAAAATACAGAGAACATCTTGAAGAAACTCGCATCATCCCGGTAATCCGAATCTAAGTTTTTGTAGGCAACCTTTTCTATAAACAAAAAAAAAATGCGCTTGTTAGATACATTAATGGTTCAATGGGCAGCAATAGAACTGGCATGCAATAACAAATTCCAAAGAGTGCATCATGGTTTGAAAATCACTAACAGGTGGCAATTAATTGGTTTTCAGTACGCAAGGAACAATAGACCTTTTGTACAGGGACCGCAATTTCGTTTAAAACAGTGTTGAGGCTTGAAGACAATAATAAATGGTAAAGTTTGTTTCTCAAAGTTAGCAACGGCAATTCGTTTTCGTTCTTACTCAACATTCTGTGCAACACGAAGCTTATATTGCCTGCACAACTGTTTAAAGCAGCGGTTTGGAATTATTAATGGCCGTATAAGTAATACACAAGAAAAAACATTGCAACTCAGCTGAACAGCAGGTAACCTAACTGTTTTCAGATTAATAAATACAGCTGAAAATATGGATGAAGGTTTGCATGTGTATTTACTCATCACTAAAGGGGTCCATTTGGCTCTCCATCCTGTAGTTGTCTTGGGATTGTTTGTCAAGCTCGGAATTTGTAAATAATAGCTTACTTCTTTTCCCTGGTTCTTTCACAATCTTGGGGGAAAATTAGGAAGAAATATTCTGAGACCTTAGCTTCCCCATCGTGCAGGGTATTTTTCACATGCAAACACTAACAAAAATAGTAGTGAGAGATTTTGCATTTGACTACGAACACGTCTAATCATCTTCAGACGTTAAAAGGCAAGGAAATATCCAATAACTTATATTTAAAAAAATCAGTACCAAATGATAACAATGGTTGATCGTATAAATCTTAAAGTTCAAAATTACACTTAACACCATCCGATAGGTTGAAAACTACAGTTTTCTCGAAAACACTTGAATTTTCTGGGACAACGTTTCCTTTCTTCCCAAGTAAAAGATGTGGCGGCTTCAGACTGTCATCTCGAGCTGTGCATGAATTTGAAACCTTCCCTCTTACGACCGGCTCTACCACTGATGTCTACGAGCCGATAGGAAGTATCTTATTGGGGGTTAGACAGCTGTTTTCTCCGAAAGTACAAATGTTTTCGAGAAAACTGTAATTTTCAACGTACCAGTGATAAATGCAATTTTCAAACTTTAAGATGACTTAAGCTATTTTTCCTCAGGGTCGGCAACAGGGCTGGAGAAGGATGCAAGTGGTACAATTTGGACCGAACCTGGGGAATTTCGACCTAAGTCTAAAAATCACCTAAGCCAAGCAACATCATCACTCGTGTGTTTCTTACTTGAAGTACACAGCACGTACAGCTAAAGAATAAAAGCTTTTTTGGTCCCTGGTTTATACCAGGCCCAGGTAATCCTGTCAGGCCATGTTTTTGCTGATTTTTTAAATCTTTTAATATAAGTCACTGGATATTTCCTTCCCTTTTAACTTGTTAGTGTGATTAAATATAATTTTAGTCGAATATAAAAGTTTTTACTCATATTTTGTAGCATTGCATGTGAAAAGTGACCAGTTTCCCTAGCTGTCCTACCTTGTCCATACCACAGGGACTCGTTGTCTCAGAGTATTATACAGAGTATTATAAGAAAATAACTCAAGAGCCATGCATACTTCCACTGTCGTGATGGAAGTGATTTTATAAAGACCAAGTTTAAACTGGTTGAGTAAAACCTGGTGAACAGAGAAAGACGTGAAACCAGCCAGAAATCATATCACAGAACAATCACTTTTTTTAAATCACTATTATCATCACTGGAACTCGCGCTGAACGTCTTTATTGTTAACTTGTCTCCCATTCTAATTCACTATTTGCAGCAATACGCTGTCCAGAGCGATCTAAAAAGCTTTTTAGTTTTTGCTGTCCCAGTCAACTTCTGGTAATTGCCGGGGTTTTTACCTCGATGCTAAAACGTTTCTCAGATCGCTCTGGATAGTGTAGTCGTACAAATAATGACTTCGAACATGAGAAAAGTTATCAATAAAGACGTTCAGTGCGAGTTCCAGTGATGACAATAGCACGTAAGTGTAAAATGTAATAACGCTCACAACAGGTATGGATTGTTCTACGATATGACTTCTGGCTGGATTCACCCCTTTCGTTATATGTATAGTACTCTGTATTCATGCGGTGCGCGAGCAACGAGACGACGGGCTCCTGTGGTCTGTAGTAAATGTGCAGGGTAGAATGAAGCTAAGCTTGGACACGGAATATCTGGCACATTAGACAGATGTGACAAGTGTGGGCCCATCCTGTATCTGTTAGCTCACTGAATTCAGTACAATCGGACCAAACAAAAAATTTAAAACTACTTTTTTTATAGTAAAAATAGGACCACCTTCTTGATAAAAACAAAACTCAAATAGTCTCCAAATTGGATTCTAGTTTTCGAAATATTTAGTAAAACAAACATGAAAGAAACGTTTTCAACGTTTATTTGGTGTAGTCACGAGGCCACACGTAATAGTAAAGGTTTTAAGGAAGATTGCAAAACCTTAGGACTTGGATTTTCAGACTCACAATCGGTTTTGTGATTCACTAAAGCTGTTCTTACTATCCATTTTTTTTAAAGAAATTAAAAAAAAAGCTTAAACCCAGAAAATTTCACAATGTGTGTTCTTTATGGGCAGTATTGCACGCCAAGAACAGACTGGGCCGGTAGCTAGGCAGCAATCACCACCAGGACCAGCGGGTTTAAGGGCCAAACACAACAGGTTTAGGGGCCAAACTATTGTTTTTTAACCCCCAAGCCTGCACAAATACCAAGCGAAAAATATAAAACTAAAAAAGTTTGGTAAGCTTTACATACGTCCTGACGAGATTATATAAAAAAATAATATATTCTACACTTTGAACACTAATTTACTACCAGCTACAATTTAAAACGAGCCTTCAGCTGCCCCTGACCCATACAAGGGTTCAACCCCATGAGCAGAGTTCAGAAGCTACATCCCCTTTTCCCCCTTACCACTCTCCAATCCATGAGTTGAAAATAAGCACTTGAACAAAGTATGATAATTAAACAAACCGAAAGTGCACAAATTAAACGCTAAACCTGACGTTTCAATAGACCATAGCTTATTTTCAAAGATCAAGAACAAATACTATAAAACTGCATAAAGTTGCAAGGAAATGCAGACAAAACCGCTCAAGTCAAGTAATATAAAAAATTTTTAAAAGAGGTGACTTCTCTGTGACGAAAGCGCAAAAAGTCTTTCACAAAGAGGTTCCCTCTCCTCTGTCTATTAAAATGTTAAACTTTACTTGACTTGGGCAGTTTTGTCTGCATTTCTGACTTTCTTGAAACATTATGCAATTTTAAAGTATTTGCTTTTGTTCCTTGAAAAGGTATGGTCTGTTTGGACGGCGTATGTAGTGTTTTAATTTGTTCGCTTTTAGCTTTTCTAATTTTTGTACTCTCCAATCCACCCATCCCAGGAGGCCAGGTTTTCCGCTGCCAGACTAGTTAAGCAAAGCATGTTTTTGCAATTCTTACCACTCCAACCAACGAAACCCTTTGCTTGTTCGTCTATTTCTGGCATGAAACTCCCGACGACAACGTTGGTGATAGCAGCTAAGAGAATGACGAGTAGCACAAGTTGAGCCTAAAAACAAATTGGATCGTTTGTTAAAATAGGAAGAGTGTCTTTAATTAACATAAATTACACTTTTATTAAGATTGAGCACTAAGACGCAGTGATTAAAAATGGAAAACCAGTAGAGTGCACATAAAATAAACAATTTGTGAAGTTTCAAAACAATCCCGCTTCGCTATCAAGCAATAAAAGATATGGCTATAAGAAGCCAAAGTCAAGTAAAACACTTTAATATCCAAAGCACAAGAATACAAATAATAAATAACTTAGACCTAAGACAGCTCAAACACTGCCAGTATAACTGGCCCTTTCACCTGCTAGTGCACATGAGAGATCAAGTTCCCTTGGTCTGGAAGTTTCTAAGCTGCCTTAGGTCCATTTTATTTATTATTTTTATTCTTGTGTGTTTGAGTTATAATAATAAGACACTTTATTGCCACATGTAAGAAGCAATGCAAGAGGGAAGGATATCAAATTAATACCACTAACTCCCTACCACAAGGGGAAAAATTACAGTTTCTTCAATGAGTGCTATAATACAATTTGAAAAAAGCACAAAAAACAAGCATAAAACAACAAAACAAAAAGGGTGAGAAAGGACACCCAAGTCACAGAATCCTGAACAACAATTAATCAAGTACGGTGTCCAGGTCTCGACAGAGAGGCCTTGAGGTTACAGTTGTTGATCAGCCTCTTAAACAGGGTCATCGAGGAAGCCGAGATAATAAAGTCGCTATAAGTGAATTCGATAGTGGCACCACCTTTAGGGGAAAAAAAGGACTTTCTACTGTTAAGTTTAAAATTAGGGGTCACAAGCTTGAGGCAATTGCCCCTGGTACGAGTTTTTACGTTTGTATGGGCTATAAAGTGTTTAACTGGCCTTTAGTTTTTAGCCGTATCTTTTATTGCTTGATAACGAAGCAGGTATTGCTTCGAAACGTCGCAAATTGCTTATTCTATATGCACTGTTAATGGCAGTAAACTTTTTATCAATAAGATTGATGAGAAATTCAGGCGGCAATTCTCATTTTATAAACACTCCAGCATACAAAAAATCTGAAGGAAACAAAGTAAAAGAGTCACTCACTTCATCCCAACTTGCAAGAACCAGACATACCACGAACGACTCCAGAAACTAGACTTTCCGTTATTAGAAAAAAGAAGAAACCAAAGCGTCCTAACCAAAGTGTACAAGTTGCTCCACAATTTTTTATGTCAGTCCTTAACGACCTCTGGACTCTACCTCGAAATCAGCCATAGTCTACCTACTTGCCAAGAAATGTACAGATTATGGATGGCAAGCTCTTGTTCTCATTCTCCGCATTCGAAAACCGAAGCCAAACTCATCGATGTTGGCGGCAGAGCGGAGTTTACTTAATGGGTGGTCTGTGTATTAAAGGTTCCAAACTGTCTCCACCAACAAGCCACCAGAATAAGTTCAATGTTCGCACGATCCATGCACGCACATTGCTTCTGAAACGCGAATGTTTGACAGCCCTTTAAAATCTACAGACCTGCTTTATTCCATGAGTACAGCCAGCTGAAGCCAACTAGTTTTGAGATTACGCCGTTTTGCTGAAACAGCATTTGGCGCAAAGTGCGTCCTTTGCGTCCTGTGCGTCCTTTTGTATTTTTCTTCGATCGAGTTTCTTTGTGATTAGTTTGTCTGATCGACCTTTGTCATCATGAAAGAGTTTGCAGTTTGCCTGATCAAAATTTGTCACATGACCAGTTTTCAAAACAGTTTTTTGCATACTTGACGGTCAAAAAATCAATTTAAAAAAGGCTTACGAGAAACATAACTTAATTATCTTTCATTTTGCCCTACGCTCGTGTTTGAAGGTGCCTTAATCCGGAGAAGTAAAGGTGCAAATACGCACGCACATAGTACGCTTTTAATTATGTAGATTCTGTCAAAAAAAAATATTTCGTTAAATTTGCGATAAAAGATGGAAGAATAGAAAAACTAAAGTGACGAAAGCTTGGAAATAAAATGGCTTTAACTCGAACGAACTAACCAAAAAACCACAATACGACAAATCAAAAGATTTTCGAATACGTCAAGGCCTGCAATTTATATACAAAGCAATTTGCAAATGAAGATAAAAACTATCATAAAAAAATATCAAGTTGTAAACAAAAGTTAGAAAAATAATTTAGCTAAAAGAAGTCCGCGAAACAATTTAGAAACAATTTAGAAAAAGTTTAGCAAAAGTTAGTGTGTTACATAACACTTCGTCATACTCTTCCATTCCCCATCATAACAGACGGTAACACATCTGCTCAACCCTCGAATTAGGCATTACGTCATTTGTGAAGGCTTCCTCGAAAAAATTGTCATCTTCATCGTGTTATTAATAACCCACCACGATACACAGGTGTTTCAATACGTGAAGGGTTTCTTAGCTACCTTTTACATCATCATAAGCATTATCAACATCATTTACACAGATAATACATAAGGAACGTACCTTTTGCTCCCATTCCATTCCTACGATGGTGATTGTGACTAAGAGACATACTGTGATTACACCAATGATTCGCATGTCGTTGGTAGAGCCATCTATTATTTTCAAATCTTGGTCCTGCAATTTAACAAAGAATAACTTGTTAGGATATTATTGATATTATTATAATTATTATTGCCCATAAAGTGGTTACAAAGATATGAGTATGTGGGCCGAAAAGCCAGATGAATATTGAATACAACGGTTATTGGCAAGCTGGAATGTTGGACTCAAGTTTTTAAAATTCTTAATTGAGGTTTATCCTATACATATGTTCAACCACGAGTACATAGATTGGGTTGAGTTATGGGCATAATTTGCGACTCTATTTAGAGGCCAGATCAGTAGCGTATTCAGAGGCGGACTGGCCCAGGTCCCAGGGTCCCAAATGCGACCTGCGCCCCAGGCCGTCGGTGCCCCTCCTCCCCCATATCAGCCAAAAGCTCAAAAAAATCCGAACCACAGTCGGTAAGGGAGCTTATGACTGTTGAGTGTGGAATGCCCCACCCCCCTCCCTTGGAGGTCCGAGACCTGCACCTTTTGGCTACCAATCCGCCTCTGAGTGTACTTACATATTCCAGGATGGTGCTATGACCTTATTTGTATGCAAAGTAATACAAACATACACAAATGACGTCACGCAAATTTAGTCGTTTTTTTGGCTCCCTTTCCCCATCACAAACCTTTGCGTCCCAGAAGATGATATCATAAACTTTGAAATCCCGCCAATCGTTACCGATGAAGGCGGTAATTCATGAAAATAGTCCGTTTTTTCCTATTTTCTGATTTTTTTTTGGTATTTATCCTCTCGTCTTATACTTATTCCAATATAGGTGCGACATCCGAACTTTACTGACCCCCAGCTCTCCCCTTGTCAGAAACTGTTACTCTCTGAATCCATCCCTCCTGCGTGACGTCATATTTTGTGCGGTCACGTAATGCCCTAAGCCATGGAGGGCGCAAGAAGATCACGTGTAGAACTGTCGGTGCATTCCAGACGCCATTTGTGAACAAAAGTTTTGGCCCGTAACCTGTCCATGAGAAGGGTTCTACAGAACCAAACTCACCCCATCAGACTCATCAGACCTGACCTGGGACAACACATTGGACGATTTGCATGTTAAATTGATCAGTTTGCTGGCAATGTATAAAAGTATAAACATGGCTTTGCAACGTGTATGAAAATCTGGGGAGGGTATACGATGAGTCCACAAGGAGACAAAACACCACCCTCCGTTTTTAATGAATATTTAACACATTTGGAAACTGCAACATTAAGTTTTTTATTCTTACGTCACGGTAAGTGTGTTTTCTCAACAATTCCACGTCTGATCACTTGTCAGTGTTTGTTTTTAAAATATACCATCAAGAGGGGCGAGGGGTAATCGTCTAACTGGAAAATTGCATAATTGGAAGAACGTATACAGTATAACAGTATCGTCTACCACGAAATTCGTATAATAAAAATCGTTTAACAGGAAATTTGTACAATGAAAAATCGTCTAATGTCCCTGCCTCGCTCGCTGCGGCTACACATATAACATCAGAAACCGCAGGTATATTATTATCCAGTTAGACGTTTTCCATTATACTATTATCCATTATACGATATTCCGTTTAGATGATTTTCTATTCTACGTTATTACGTTTAGATGATTTTCCAGATTTTTATTTAGGCAGATATTAGACAATTATCCGATTAGACGATTTTCCAGTCAGACTTTTGTCCGACGCCCCCATCAAGAAGGCAGACAAAAATGTCAGGCAGAGAAAAATTAGACACCGTAAGGTACCGACAGAAATTAAAAACTTAGCCTAATCACAGTATAAAAATATAGACCAAACCAGGAGCTTTCGCCCAGTCTTCTCAAGAATATTCTCAACTGCCCTGGGCAAAAAGCTGGGCGAAAGCTCCTGTTTTGATCTATTTTTTATACTGTGATTAAGCTTGGTCTTTAGTTTCACAGGTTCACAGTGAGTGTGGTTACTGACACAAATTCTTGATACGAAAACCCGAATGAGTTTATTGGTTATGGCTATGGGTTGTATAAATTTACCTTGAGGAGATCTTTCATTGATTCTGAGAAACCGACAGTGTGCATAGCTACTGCAACGGCGTTCGCAAATGCAAACAGAAGACCAATTGCCCCTCCATACTCTGGCCCAAGACTGCGGGATATGAGGTAATACGTACCACCTAAAAACAAAAGAAAGGAATTATTTCGTTATTGACCAAGCAAGCGAAGTGAGGCAGGCCTTAATACTCGACTGAGTTTCGATTTAGTATGTCTCTTTGTCAGCCTGTGTGTGTTTTTCTATTTAGGACACAATAATATTCGCAATTTTTTTCCGATCTGGTTCAAATTCATTGAGAGGGAGCTTTGGTGCATGGTAGAAACGAGTTCAAAGATGAACTTCCTACCTCAAATATTTTTAGGGCGTGTGAGGGAGGGGGAGAGAACAATTTTGCACAGAGCACTGGGCAGAAATCATATAAATATAATAAATAAATAAATAAACATTTTTTGTAGGAGCAACGGAAAGGCAAGGATTGACGTGATCAATATAAGTGGAGCAACAAAAACACTGCCTTGGGGAACATTGCCAGAAATTGTATAAGGGGTTTTGCCCTGTAATACAGAAAATGACCTAATGTAATATAGAATCGCTCGTTCAGTATGGCTCAGCCGACTAATTCTGGTCTCCGAACTCAAACGCCTAACATTACCATGTTTTACTACAGACAGCCAATACCGAATCTATATGGAATTTTCATCAATTCTTCATTTACGAATGTGTATAGACCTCATTCAGAGGGCTGTGTTTTGTAGCGATCGTGTTCATAGGGAACGGTATTGGTAGAGACCGTATAATGGATATGTCTCACATTGTCGAGTGTCCCTAGTTGGCTTTAAAAAGGATTGGGCTGAAACTAGAACGATTTTAATTTGGTGGATATGTGATCATGGTCGCATGATACAGCGAACCTACTGTATTTCTTCACACCGTTACGAAACCGATCATAAAGTAGTAATTAATTGGAAATATATTTCCCAACGAAAACGCGTCAAGTGCCAATTTTTTTTAATGTACCAGCGATCTTGACCAGGAGAGTTGCTTCGGATTGGACGAAAGAATGATAAATTTTGTTAAATGTTAAATATTAATTTTTGTTAAAAATATATTGGCACGTTCATGATTTACGATGATAAACGGGCTTAAGTCCTCCCGTACTCAACATCGTTTAACCGCCCTCGACAAAAAAAAAAAAAATTATTCGGCTCTTACAATTCGTATTGTCAAGTGCACATAAAGAAGCCCGTTTGACGATTTTTCTGCGTACGCAGTAAAGGGGGACGGGGGAAAGTGTTTCCCCAGGCCCAAAATTAAGTGTTAAGGTTTGGTAAGAATAGACAAATATGAACTATATCGCCACTGAACAATTCTGAATATTTGCATTTGCCATAGCTCTAAAATTCTTGAGGAAAGTTAAAATTAAATTTTCTGATGAGACACGATTTCAGAGCAGTGTGGTCCCAGGAATTATGACTGCACCAAGACGAGGGTGGATGCAAAAAAAAAATAAGTAAAAATAGGGTCAGAGAATTCAACTATCCAAGAGAAAAAGCCCCTCGGAGCCTTGACAGGGACTTTTAATTTTAATTAAATGTTTTTCGATTCCCCTTGGCGCAAAGAAAATTCCTCGGTGACACTGCTGTAAAATCGTGTCTCATCTGAAAGTCTTTTGTAGAACCACCCAGCCAAAATCCAAAAGATTTATATTAATTCAATCTCGAATTCATTTTGTTCCATATAAGACTTCATCCGGTCTAATTTCCTAGCCGTCCTTGAGTAGGATACACACCACACAACAGTCGAGAAGCTCATAACAATGCTATACAAAAATCAAGTTGTAAAAATCTTCATATCAATAAAACTGGCAAAATATAAAAATGTTGCCTCGTTTTTCAGCAAGAGAAAACTATTGTAAGGCAATTACAGTTGTGAGGGAAAAACAAAAGTAAAAAAAAAATAGGGGAAAAACAGAAAAACGCATAACAGAAAAATCGTTTTGCGATTACAAATCTTCTTTTCTGTTTTGTGGGGAAAAAGTTAAACTAGGCGTTGTGCACGAAGAGCCACTAATACCCCTTATACACTGGCAAAAAAGTCCAGACCCGCCGGAGGCCCGAGTCTGACCTTTCCACACTGGACTCCGACTCGGGTTCGCACCCGACCTCGCCTTTCAAGTCCTGCTCGAAGTCAGGACTTGAAGAGCTGACTCCGACCCCAAGTTTCAGTGTGTAAAGGGTCGGTGCGCGGGCCTGCACTTTACGGAAACTTTTGAATCTTGGAGCGGTGATATTGCAATAGCGAGGTAAAGGCAAAGCAGGAGGATGGGAGAAGGAAGGGGGAAAAAACAAGGATAGCGCCGAAGATGTAGCGAAAGAAAGATTAACTAAAGTCCAGACCTTGGCCTCGATGTTGGTGTTCGGTGTGGAAACGGCTTCATATCTCAATTTTGGATATTTGTGAAGTTTTATTGGTTTCTGCAGAAACTACAGCGACATTTTAGAAACTACACAAACACAGTGAAACACATCACAAGTTTTCATTTATGGAAATTCGGTTTGTAAACTTGTTTTTCCCCTAACATCAGGGAGGGACTTTATGGCAAAAACAACAAACAGAAAACATGTAATTTAAAAAAAGTAAACGGTGTTTACTTACCTCCTTTGACCATTCCGTTGGTGGAAATAGCGGAAATGGACAATCCTGTCACGACAGTGATAACATCGGACAGTGCAATAATAATAAGGGCTTGAACTGAAAAACAACAAAACAAAAACAAAATTATATTACTCAGTTTTTAAAATGTGTTGTTCAATCGATTCACAGTCAACATTTTAAAAATAACCTTGTACGAATACAAGAACCAGGGGTGCTCGCATGGAGGGGCGTGAGGAGCATCTCCTCAGTGCAATTGGGCGGTGGGGGGGGGGGGGGTGGTAGAACGTCCCCCTGCCAATACGCAAGCTAGTCGTAAAAACCAAAAAGCTCGTCTCTTATTCAAGCCAACAAAGTTAAAATCCTAACCGGCCTCGACAATTTTCACATTCCAAATTCTGACTGAAATTTAGAAGTTATTTTAGGCAGCAGTTTAAAAATTAAATTAAAAAATTAAAATTAAATTCAGACATAGCACACTAAACAAATATAATTACAATTATGTGCTGCACAACCGTTTGTTCTGCTACATTTTCATAACCTTTCATTTTTCCCTCAACACCGTGTATTTTATAGCATGATT